>OZJO01019391.1:0-47646 GCA_900406225.1 Acrobeloides nanus | reverse complement strand
GGCACTCGGTCTCTCGGTTCTTTATGTAAAATCGGGGAAAAAAGTAAGAGAGAAAATAAAGGGGAGAAAAGTAATAGCGCCCAATTTTTGTGGACAAGTTTGTGAATACCCTAATTAGTGGTGTTCAAACGATAAAAAAAGTAAGTAATATAAAATTGTCCGGCGATAAACATTATCTAATGATAAACTTTATCAATTTTGAATGATAAAAAAGATAAAGTGATAAAGAATATAAAGATTTTTGAGATAAAGAATATAATCGATAAGCTTTACTTCGTGGAGATAATGTTTACTTTACTTTTTTATCGGCGATAAACTTTACTCGCTGAGTAAACTTTACATAGCTGAGTAAACTTTACTCTCTGAGTAAAGTTTACTCAGCTGAGTAAAGTTTACTCACTATCTCGCTGAAAAATTCGAAAAAAATTCAAAAAAATTTTTTTTTAATTTTTTAAAATTTAAAAATCGAAAAAATTCAAAAAAATTCGATTTTTTTCAATTTTTCGAATTTTTTTCAATTTTTAAAAAAAATTTCAATTTTTTAAAAATTTTTCGAATTAAAAAAAATTTTTTTTGAATTTTTTTCGAATTTTTCAACGAGATAAACTTTACTCACTGAGTAAAGTTTATCGCCGATAAAAAAGTAAAGTAAAAATTATCGCCGATAAAGAAAGTAAAAAATTTTGTGATAAAGTTTATCGAATATAATATTTATCACAAAAATTTTTATTTTCTTTATCGTTTTATCATTTTTATCATTCAAATTGCGATAAACTTTACTTTTTGCTTTATTTATCGTTTATATCAAATTCTATCTTTATCGTTTGAACACCACTAACCCTAATTATAAAAGCTACCCAAAAAGGGACAAGAATCCTTTATATTGAAAAATTTCGTTCGCGAACATTCTTGAAAGCTTACAGCCTTATAGAAGTCCATTTTTCATGCGGTTTTTTCAGAATTATGGAATTAAATATGAGGATTAATTATTTTCTAATTTTAAAAATCGAAAATTTCAAATTTTCGCTGTAATACTTGCTTTTTAAAACTATATAGTAGAGTTGTTGGCGGTCGGTTAATTTGGCTTTTCCGGTTATCGGTTAACCGAGTTTTTATGGACCCGGTTATCGGTTTGGTTAATTTTGCCAAAAAATGTTTCGTTGTGGTTAACCGACCGCCAACAACCCTACTATATACTATTCATAATGTAAAATGTTGATAATTGGCTATAGAAGTTTATTTTTGACGAATTTTTCGACCTTATTAGGGTTTTCTAGACGGGGAATCGATTGCGCGCAATGCATGAAAATGCTTGCATGATACTGATTCTTGCATGAAAAATTTTTTGAACCTTTTGATGATATGCCCTTCGTAGGGGTAATTTTCAGTGTTAAAAAGGAAAAAATTCCTTTATATTTGAGTTCCCCATATCGAAAAAATCCTATACACAAAATATCATTTTTTCATGAACTTTTTTCACACGGGCATCATGCTAAAAATTCATCCTGCTAAAATTTCAACCTGCTAAAAATTCATCCTGCTAAATTTTTCCAAATTTTAGCAGGTGAAATTTTAGCAGGATTGAAATTTTAGCAGGATGAATTTTTAGCAGGTTGACCGTTTACCGCCCCCACCGTAGCCGGAAATTTATTGTATGTAAGACAGCTCATTTTAATACTCGGCAACATCTACAGGGTGTCGCAAAATTAACCGCTCTTTTTTCGAAAAAATTTCAAAAAAATTTTTTTTCCAAAAATGACCCTACTAGGGGTATTTTTATGCGAGAAATCGATTGCGCACATCGAAAGATATTGAAAGTGGCTTTTTGACCACTAAATTTTCATTTTTCATCATTTTTCGTTAAAAACTTTAGCATAAAAACGTAATAATAACAACGAACAAAACGAAACAAAAACTCGAAAAATGGATGTTTTTTGATGAGAAATAAGTTTTCAGGATTTTTCGATGTGCACAATCGATTTCTCGCATAAAAATACCCCTAGTAGGGTCATTTTTGGAAAAAAATTTTTTTGAAATTTTTTTCGAAAAAAGAGCGGTTAATTTTGCGACACCCTGTATTGGTTATTGTCAGTTCAATGGTCATATACAAGGCATGTTTGATTTTTATAGTCGGTAAGATCCATTATTGATTATCAATTCAAAGGACCTGCACAATACGATCTCGATTTAATTTTTTAGTCGGGAACATCCATTGGCTAATGACGGTTCAGAGGCCCTATGTGAAATGAGTTAATTTTTTTGCTATGGTCAGAAATATCCATTGGCCATTGGTAGTTCAAAGGTTCTATTTGTTCAAGTCAAGTTCAATTTTTTAGACATAAAAGATCTAATGATGAGTGTCAATTCGAAGGACCCAGGAATAACTTTTCAATTTTTTAGTCAAGAATATCCATTGACTAATGACAGTTCAGTAATCCTATGCGAGTTGAGCTAATTTTTGCCATAGTCGAAAACATCTTTGATTATTGCCAGTTTAAAGGCTCTATGTAAGACAGCTTTTTATATTCATAAACATCTATTTAATATTGTCAGTTAAAAAGCCCTATACAAAACATGTTCGGCTTTTAAAGTCGGATAGATCCATTGTTGAGTGTCAATTAAAGGGGGTGTACTTTATAGCCGCATCTCGAAAAAAAATTTATTTTCACAAAAAGACACTATTGGGGGTAATTTGATGCGAGAAATCGATTGTGCGCATTCCCGAAGCGTGAAAATGCTCCCTTTACCCTGAAGGTCGCGGGTTCGAATCCCACTTGTAACCAAATCCTTTTGCACAAATTAAAAATCGAAAATTTAGCAAAATTTTTCGATTTTTGCACACAAAAATTTGGCTACAAGCGAAATTCGAACCTGTGACCTTTGTGACCACTAATCCGATGCTTTGTCACTGCACCACCGAGGTTAATTTCAGAGAAAAAGACAACTTTAATACATTGGAAACATATTATAAGCTTTGCACTCCCAGACAAAAATAAAATTCAATTCAAGGGTTGATCGAGAATAAAAAGGATGATATATAAAATGGTATATATATTCTTGACACCGATTTATTACAGCAAAGTCATAAATTAAATAAAAAATTTTAAAATCCTCTTTAGGTCACCACAATCAAAGATGCCAAGCCTGCAAAATCAGTTGCAATTTTTGCTTAACCCATTGCCAATCTCAGGGAAACAAAAACTGCGAAAGTTGCCATAGCAGCTGCAGTAGCTGCAAGAAAATTTGCCAAGTATCACCTGATCAAGGCCAGCGAGAAAAACGGCAATCAGACCAATGCCAAAAACTGTGCGAAAGCGTTTGCCGTAGGGATCAAGGATGTACACAATGTTTACACCATTGTCTAAATAATAGTGGAGGAAGATAAGAGCAAGGAAACAGTTGCGGAATCTACCAGATCACAATCGGTATCAAGAATATATATACCATTTTATATATCATACTTTTTATTTTCTCTCAACCTTTGAATTGAATTTTATTTTTGTCTGAGAGTGCAAAGCTTATAATATGTTTCCAATGTATTAAAGTTGTCTTTTTCTCTGAAACTATCCTCGGTGGTGCAGTGACAAAGCATCGGCTTAGTGGTCAAAAAGGTCACAGGTTCGAATTCCGCTTGTAGCCAAATTTTTTGTGCAAAATCGAAAGATTTTGTATAGGGCCTTTTAACTGACAATATTCAATAGATATTTATGAGTATAAAATGAGTTGTCTTACATAGAACCTTTAAACTAGCAATAATCAATAGATGTTTTCGACTATGGCAAAAATTAGCTCATCTCGCATAGGACTACTGAACTGTCATTAGTCAATGGATGTTCCCGACTAAAAAATCGAAAAGTTATTTCTGGGTCCTTCGAATTGACACTCATCATTAGATCTTTATGTCTATAAAAAATCGAACTTGACTTGAACAAATAGAACCTTTGAACTACCAATGGCCAATGGATATTTTTGACCATAGCAAAAAAATTAACTCATCTCACATAGGGCCTCTGAACCGTTATTAGCCAATGGATGTTCCCGACTAAAAAAATTAAATCGAGATCGTATTGTGTAGGTCCTTTGAATTGATAATCTTTCCGACTATAAAAATCAAACATGCCTTGTATATGACCATTGAACTGACAATAACCAATAGATGTTGCCGAGTATTAAAATGAGCTGTCTTATATACAATAAATTTCCGGCTACGGTGGGGGCATATCCGGTTACCCGACATTTTTTCCCTTATCCCTTTTGTTCCCTTAAACAATTTTTTCCCTATGACAATTTTTGCCAAATTCGTTTTAATAAACACAATTTTATTGACATTTCACGACATTGGCTGCATCTTTCATGGCATCGGTCACAATTTGGCTGTCCAAGTTTGAAATTTTTGCATTGGGGAGGTTTGTACATGTGTGAATGGACATCCCGCAAAATTTCGGCTGAAGTCCGAATAATATTCTTTTTTGTTCAAACATGGCTTTTTTGACAACAAAAAACCGCATTTTTGCAAAAAAGACTAAAAATTGTATTTTTACCCAAAAACAAAAATTTTTTGACGATTTTTGGTTTAAAAACGACATTTTTTATTAAAGATTTGATATTTTTGCCAAAAAATCGCATTTTTGGTAAAAATTGACTCCCAAAAATCGTTAAGAATGGCAAAAATTGTAATGATTGTTAAATATACTTAATCCAAAAATTTATTATGAAATTGTGAGGATAGTACGAAAGAAACATTTCAATTCAAAAATTGGAAAGGATAATAATTTTTAGTTGAGACAACCAAAATTTTGCTAGAAAATGACTTCTTATGCATTAAATAACAGTTTTTATGCATTAAATAACCGTTTTAAAATATTTAGAGCAACTTCTCAACCTTTTCAGCAACATTTGGAATTTAAATTTAAAAAATCAATTCGACTCAGGTGGGATTCGAACCCTTCATATGTAAAGTCTAGAGGCTGACGCTACTACTGCGCCATAAAAGACAATCGTAGAAAGAATTTTAAAAAACCAGATATCATAGTTGTTTTACGTGAAAAACTTCATAATGCCAAATTCCGAAATTCTCAAAGAGTGTTTAAATTTTTCGCTAAAGTCATTTTTCATGATCTTGGTGTCAAAAGATGCGCAAGAACCAGATAAATAAATCTCCGTACTCTTTTTTGATTTTTTTCACAAAATAAAAAATTTCATTGATTAATTGTCAAAAAACACATCTTTTTTCAACTTTTTAACTTAAAAAATATTTTTTTGTCATAAACGGAAAAAAGCGTACGGAGATTTATTTATTTGGTTCTTGCGCATCTTTTGACACCAAAATGATGAAAAATGACTTTCAGGAAAAATTTAAACACTCTTTGGGAGCTTGCGAAAAAGCGAGAATTCAAACGCATTTTTAAAATATAAAAAAAAACGAAGTACGACCAAATTTCTTTTTTATAAATGTAGTTAAAGATCTATACAAGTTTGGTTGAAAAGTTTTTTTCAAAGTGCCTATATATTAAATTTTTTACAAGATAATTAAGTAAGTTTTTTATTTAAAAATTTTTTGATATATGGACAATCGATCGACATAAAAACTTCATACATAACCACTTTCTTGGAAAATTTTAAGGGTATAGAAAAAAGGTTAACCATAACTATAAGTGCTTATCTAGTGCCTATAAGAGCCTAAAGTGCCTAATGGGTACTTATGGGCACTTGTGATAAGGACAGAGGGTACTCGTTGCTACCATGTGATAAGTGGGAGCGTGCTGGGTCCATTTAATAGTAAAGGTTTCTCGAATTTTCCAAGAAAAGTGACGAGAAACAATAAAACTTTGGTTCCAGTAAACCTTTCAAAAAAAATGGAAGTTGTCTTTTATAAATTTATCCCAAAGATTCCAATTTACAATGCACAATTTCCACTAATCGCTAATGCAACTTATAAGATCAAAATAGTAATTGTTCAAATCGCTTTGAACTTCTAAGATAAGATTTGATAAGATAAGATCTTATTATTATTATCTAGTTGCATCGACAATCAGTCGACCTTTCACTTTATTTTACAGTGTTACAATAAATCAGGCTTTTCGTTTTAATACTCGCGCAAGTTTGAATTTGAATAGAAAGAGTAAAATGATAACGCGAGTATTGCAACGGTTGAGAGACCAATAAAATGACAAGTAAGCGAAAATAATGAGGAAATTATGACACACTTATGGGCACTTATAGGCACTAATTAAGCACTTTCGAATGCCCATAAAAGTGGCTATAAGGGCCCATAGTGCCCCTAAGTACCTTTAAGCACTTTAGAATGTCCATAAAGTGCCTATAAGGGCCCATAGTGGCCCTAAGTACCTTTAAGCACCCTTAAATGCCTATACTATAACTACTGGATCATACTAAATTTACACATTTTATAACTATTTTATTATGGATAAATATTATCCAAATGCACCAAGCATTTAAAAAATATATAATAAAATAGTTACAAAATGTGTAAATTTAGTATGATCCAGTAGTTATAGTATAGGCATTTAAGGGTGCTTAAAGGTACTTAGGGGCACTATGGGCCCTTATAGCCACTTTTATGGGCATTCGAAAGTGCTTAATTAGTGCGCATTCCCGAAGCTTGAAAATGCTTCCTTGACCCTGATTCAGGGAAATGAGAGTGTATATTGAAGCGAAATATTTTCTCTTCAATACACACTCTTATTTCCCTGAATCAGGGTCAAGGAAGCATTTTTAAGCTTCGGGAATGCGCGCAATCGATTCCCCGCCTAGAAATTAGTCTAAAAAGTCGGTTTTTAGAAGAGAAATCTAAAATTTTCATATTTTCGCTTCAATACACACCCTGATTCAGGGTCAGGGAAGCATTTTCAAGCTTCGGGAATGCGCGCAATCGATTTTTCGCATAAAACTAGGAGTAGTAGGGTCATTTTTTGCAAAAATTCAAAAAAAAATTTTTTTCGCCTTCAACGTACCGCAATTTTACCCCCCCCCCTTTAAGCATAATTTGTTTGGCATTTAGGAGATGCAGGCTTTTTTAAATAAACATTCATTTATAATGGAGTACCAGAAGCCGAGTGCTAAGGGCCGCCACTAATTCGTCCAGAAATTTTCGACTACACTAATTTATCATTAATAACATCACTAATTCCGTTCGGACACATCACTAATAGGCGTTCGGACGCGTTCAGAAACGTTCAGACGCGTTCAGAAACGTTCAGATGCGTTCGGAAATGTTCGAACGAGCGCCCGAACGCATCCGAACGTTTCAGAAGGCGTCCGAACGCCTATTAGTGATGTTTCCGAACGCAATTAGTGAAGTTATTAGTGAACTAAAATCCGTTCGGGAGCCGTCCGAACGTATTAGTGGTGGCCATAACGCGCTCGGAGAAGAGATGTTTGTGAAGACTTCCGAGCACTTCTCCCTCTTAAGGTTTCCTTTCTCGGAGCGCTTCTCCCTCCGAGTGCTTTTTTCTCAGAGCGGTTGTAGTGACGTGTAAATATGCGGATTTTACAGAATCAGTAGTTACTGATCCTATTTTCATACTCAGTAATTACTGATTTAATTCTGTAGTCAGATATGCGAATTTTGGAGGATCGGTAATTTCTGAACCTATTTCACATACTCCATATTCACATGCTATCAGATCAGTAATTACCGATCTCATTAACATTCGACCCCAACGGCTATAAGTTATTTCGAGCACCTTTATTATACCCTGAGATTTTACATAGAGGAATTTTTCTGAGAGAAATCGATTGTGCGCATTTGCAGACCTTGAAAGCGCTTCCTTGGCCATATATTGGCATATTTTAGCTTCAATAAACACAGATATTCCCTGATTCAGGGTCAAGGAAGCGTTTTCAGGGTTCGGCAATGTGCACAATAGAAACCCCCCCCCCCGTAGGATTATTTTTGTGAAAATTTAAAAACTCGAAAAAATTTGAAAAATTGCAAAAAGTGCCATTTTTGCGGGCATCCTTTAGGATTTCTGAAGTTTTGTAGTCAGTCAAAAGCAAAATGGCTTTCACCAGTGAAATTTATTTATTCCTATTTTAAAATTATAAGAAAATTTTGTAGCATCTATTTACTTCCATTGTAATTGAAAATCTGGCGTATATAAAATTTCTTAATTTAATACTTTTATTTACTAGACATTTAGCTTTTCCTAAGCAAAATCTTCTCGTTGATCCTGATTAGTTTAGCCGTTTTATCCTAAAATCTTAAACTAATTTTTCTAAAAACATGCTATCATTTTTAATGCACTAATTATTTGCCAAAATTATCAAATTTGTAATAATTTTTAGAAATTTGGGTCTGCAAATCAGACAATTTTTTAGGAAAATCCACAATCTTCGAGACAGTAGCCAAAACGCATGACCCGTTTTGGCTACTGTCTCGGCCCTGATCACGATGACGTATCGTGTGAAGATTTTGGATTTCACATTCAAAAGTTAATCCGTACAAACGTAACATGTTTTATATAAGAAGATGTTCGAAAAAGATGTAGCTAGTTTCGTTTTTAGATGGTAAAAAGGGCGTAATTGAAATTATGTACCCACATTTCTTGTAGTTGCAAGCTTTGAACATCACTAGATCTTTTAATTTCCTGTAATTTTCTTCCTTTTTATTTATTTTTCATTATTTTTTTAATTTTCCGTGATTTCTGATATAAAGATAGCAGGGCGACATTCTTCATCTTAAGCATTTTTATTGAGATTGGATGAAGCTTCAAACGCCAGTATACCCGAGAAAAACTTATGTGTATGAAAATTTTCTTATGTTTAGCACTGTTCGGGAGACGCATCTCCAAGTTCCAAATGTGAAATAGAAAGTGGTTAGCCAGTAGGAATGCGTAGGAGAATAAGAAATAATCTTTATTCTAGCGACGTTTCGACGTTTTACGTCTTTTTCAAGCTTAAATCGGTTCTTTGAGAACTTAAATCGGCTCTTTTTTCTCAAAAAATCGATTTAAGCTTGAAAAAGACGTAAAACGTCGCTAGAATAAAGATTATTTCTTATTCTCCTACGCATTCCTACTGGCTAACCACTTTCTATTTCACAGTTGTATGAAAATTCATAAAATTTGAAGTGTTTTTTTGTTTTTATGTCAAATTCTGAATCGATTACTGGTTTGATATATCATAGTTTGAATGTGGTATTTTTGAATTTCATGTGCATGTTTTGTAAAAAAAACAAATGTGTTGATTTTCGCATAAAAATTCAAATGAAAATATATTTCCCTTGAGTTATACCGTATGATTTTTACAGAGTGGCCCAAAAAGTGGATTTTTTGGACCCGAAAATTAAAGTTTCTAAAAATGACCCCTCTGAAGTAATTTTATATTGCGACTCGATTACACACATTCCCGATTCCTAAAATGCTTCCCTGACACTGATTCAGGAAAAACTTAAGTTTTGGAAGCGAAAATGGTCACTTTTCGTATTATCTTGAAATAATCTTTCTAGGGGTAATTCTATGCTAGAAATCGATTGCATTTTCAGGGTTCGAAAATGGGCGCAATCGATTCCCAGCATAAAACTACCCCTAGAGTAGTTATTTTTAGAAAAAAATTTCCATGTCCCAAAAACATCAAAATTCACTTTTTTGGGTCATTCTGTATATTCTGGGTACATTAAAATAACTTCGTTCCAATTTAAGGCATGAGTACACCAAGAATTCATTCACATTCAGCTAGTAACTCTCCTATTACTTCCAGAAGAGCTGAAAAGTTTATACAAAAGCAACTTGTTATGTATTTGCATGAAAATGAGACTAGAAGTGCTGAAAATATTTCCACATCATGCGATTCCAAACTTGTCGACTGTGCTAAACNCTCCTATTACTTCCAGAAGAGCTGAAAAGTTTATACAAAAGCAACTTGTTATGTATTTGCATGAAAATGAGACTAGAAGTGCTGAAAATGTAGGATAAATAAATAAAAATTAGAATAAAAAATTTAGATTTCCACATCATGCGATTCCAAACTTGTCGACTGTGCTAAACTAGCGGGTGTGTTAAGTCACTTATCAATCTGTGATCCAGGTAGCATTTGCAATAACGAATATTGTGTTTCTTCAAGAAGAATATTGATCCATTGGAGAAATTGCAAAAAAGATGAATGTCTTATTTGTAAACCTATTCATGAATTTCACAAAAAGGAAGATGACGATAAGAAAATTGTTCAAGCTGGTAAGAATCAAAGACATTTATAAGAAAGCAGGGGGTCAGAAGCAAAAAAGGGTGGCAAAATTGTTATCCTTCTATTCAGTCATGGGGGGGGGGTACATGTACCCGCCATGGGCCAAAAAAGTTTTAAAAATCCAAAGGGTCCCCTCATTTTTTCAAATATAAAAAGATATTTCGTTTTGATGCACAACGGTCTGTTCGGACACGCTCCGAAACTGTCGACATGCGATTAGTGGGAGCCCTAACACTGCCGTAGACAAGGGGGTACATATACCCCCATGGGTCAAAAAAGCTTAAAAAATCCAATGGGTCTTCCTTTTTGACCAAAAAATGTCGATAACTAGTCAGAATCCCTCCCCCCATGAAAAAATCCTGAATACGGCACTGAGTTCTAAGAAGCCATAACGAGGTGGAGATTTCAATTTGCCGAAAATAGACTCGGAGAATGCCCTTGATCAAATAGATACTATAAATTTAGCTATAGAATCCAAAAACCCATGTGTAATCTGCCTAGAAGACAACCCCATCAACCCGATCACTTGCCGAAACTGTAAACAACTAGTTGGCTGTTCAAAATGTGTACTAAAATGGATTCGCTCTACCAATATGAGCGAACTTAATCGGCCATCAGTTCTAGCGTTAGCTTCTTCGAATGAAAATCATCGGTGCTGTCCAATTTGCCGAAAACGATGGCGCGGGACCAAGGATTTGATTCGAACTCGGACGTTTCCATCATAAAATCTATGATGAAAGTTTAAATTTGACTTTTTTGGGTATTTTAAGTACTCCACTCAAAAAATTTTCAGCGAAAATCTTCGTTTTTACTAAAAAATGTCATTTTTACCAAAAATTGCTGTTTCCAGCTTAAACAGCAATTTTTAAACTGAAAAACTTCAGAAAATTTTTGCCAAAAAAGGCAAAAAATGATGATTTTTGGGTGAATCAATAATTATCTTCAGAACATTTCCCACGTAGGACAATTGCCCCCAGCGAACACAAAGGACAATTGCCCCCAATGAACATAAGAGACAACTGCTCCGAGGTCAATTTTTCATGGGGGTCATTTTTCCTTCTGGGAGCAATTGCTCCCCAATGGCCCAGTGGCTCCCTAAACAATTGTCACCAGTTTCTGATTCGCCTGATTTTATTTGAGGAAGTGTAACTTTTAGGTGGGGTACTTTTTTTTAATTTTGTTTTTTTCTCTCTTAAACTTTGTTTTTAAAATTTCTTATAAATTACTTTATATAAACTAATCATTATTATCTAATTACAAATTTTTAACTTTATACATGAGATTGGTGAAACTTGCAATCGTAAATTTAAAATCCACCCGTCTGGACGTTTGACTTCATATTCATAGGAACGTATAAGAAAGGAGCGAGATCTTGATGGGACAAGTTGCAGCACAGCTTCTAGATAACATTGAGATTCTTGTATGAGAGATTTCATAGCTGGGACATAAAGGGTTGCTTGTTGACAAAATCTTCTTGGGTCATCGACGTGGTTGAATTTCTGAAAAATAGCTCAAAACTTCAACCAAATGTATCTCCGCTCAAAGTATACAAAATTTGATAGGGGAGGAAACAACTGAGTCTCATTTGCAACATAATTTTTATACCAATTAAATAATAATTTGGTTTCCTGGCTAAAGTAGCTGAACTGGCTTATGTTAAATGCAAAGTTGGAGTAAGCACTCATGGATGGCGGGTGTCCTAGTGGTCTAAGGCGCTATATACAGAGCTGAGGACTGCTGGTTTGATCCCGAGTGAAATCTCAAATATTTTGCCAAAGTGTTGGTCCTGAAAGTACTGTAAGCCTGAGTCTGGGCGACATTTTACCGGTTCAGTTTAGAGTTAGTGAGCGCCCTATTTACTGTCCTGCAACACTAAAATGCAATGCCGAAGCAAAGGAATGTGACTACATAGGGAATCAAACCCGGGCCTTCATTTTTTCTGTTACTCTACCACTAGACTAGAAGCTATGTTATACTTACATTGATCAAAGTTTCCATCAAATTCGTATATTTAGCATCCAATATACACAACCAATAAGTTCTCTTCACATGCACAGGTGCTAAGTCATCACACAGAAAATTCACAAACTGTCGAGTAGACCTCTCATCCACAAACGCCGTATCTGTCACCAAATGATATGGAATATATCGGACAAATATTGACCTGATAGAAAGTTCTTTGATAAAATGGTGACGGTAAATTCCTGGATGTCGACCAATGAGATATGGTGTGGTGCCATTTCGAACATTGATTGAGAGATGTTTATTGAACTTGATCCCCAGGCCTCCAAGATATTTGTAATCATCATTTATGGTGATGGAAACTCGGTCGTGGACGGAGAGCTAAACAAAATATACTTTTGATGTTTCCGAGGGACAGATCCCCGGGGAACAACATTTTTGCTTACTTTTTCAGCCTGTATCATTTCTTCAAAAAGTTTTCGTTTCTTATGAAATATGTTAAAACTATTCCACCGGTTTGTGTAGTTAGGCTTAAGTTAAAGTTTAAATGATCTTTTTTAAATTAAACCCTACTCTAGGAGTGTACAACTTGCAAAAAATGACAATTCTTGTTACCGGTCCGAAATATGAGAATTTTGAGCACGATAATAATTTGTTCATTGTGACATAGGAGTCAAATTTATTACAATGAAACAAATTTGTCGCCCTTGTCACTATGAACAATCTATGTTTGTGCTCGAAACTCGCATATTTCTGGTCGGTGACAAGAATTGCCACTTTTTGTAATTTGTGCAACCCTACCTTACTTTTTTCGAAAGTTTATTCCAAAATCATCCTTACCTTTTCCGTCTCAGCCATTTCTTGAAAGAACCCTCTATTCTTATGCAAAATATTAAACCGATTCCATCGATTTGAAATAATCTTCAACTTCTTCACTTTTATAGGCTTTGCTTCTTTGAACAAAAATTTGGCATGTTCCATTAAATTCTTCACTGTTCGATAAGCATATGGATTAGCATAAATTACAAGCTTGTACAAAATTGTTCTTGGATTCCAAAAATCTTTGACGGCGTCTTCAAAGTATATGGTTTTATTTTTACGGTTTTGATAGACGACGATGTGGTATACGTCTTCTCCTTTGATTAGGATGGGGTTGGTGAAAAAGTTGTATGGTCTGGGGATGTAGGAGCGGTTTTCTTGGATGGTTTGAGACCAGTGATTGCAGACGAATAAGGCTTGACCAAGGCTAGCACCATCTAGGTATTGAAAGACGGTTAGGAGTATATCGGTAGGTATGTAAAGTTGGTGTTTCGTAGAGAATACCTAAAAGGTTAAATAAAATTTTGGCCATTTTTACGCAAAAAACTGTGCTTGTAATAAAAAGTTCTAAGTTCTTATATCAGACGAATGCGGAGGCTTGACGACCATTTTAGTCTCATCGGTGGCAGGAAGCGACGGGCCGGGCACCTGCCTGGGCAGCGGTTTTTTACGACCCTAAGAAGATCGTTTAAAATGGCTATTTTTACCACAAAAAATCGTATTTTTGTGGCAAAAATAGCCATTTTTGATGATTTTTGTGAAAAATATCATTTGTTGCGTGCTTCGCGTGGCATTTTTTTCAATTTTTTATGTGGTCAGAATTTTTGGTGCGCGTCGCAGTACTCTCCCCCAATTTGGGAGCAGAACTTGGAGGGGGGTGTTAATATTGATTGGATCCCCCGCTTTCCTCCATGTACATACACTTTAAGCAAAAGAAGCTTACATGTTCAATCCATCGAAAAATATCCGTACAATTTGACATATTTCAAATTTCTCTATCTAATATACTCTGCATTATTTTCCGCATTAGCTTCAAGCCAATTTTCAATATGTTCTACAATCTAGTCTAACTTCTTGACATGAGAAGCTAACAAGGATATTTTTAATTGATCGATGCCGGNTCCGCATTAGCTTCAAGCCAATTTTCAATATGTTCTACAATCTAGTCTAACTTCTTGACATGAGAAGCTAACAAGGATATTTTTAATTGATCGATGCCGGTGGCATTTCTCTTTTCACGTTCCAAAAACGCTTCCTGCTATTTATTTTGGCATTCTGAAGCAAGAACAAGAATATAAATTTTCTTTTCAATAATCGAGCACAATAAAATCATTTTGAAGTTAATATTAAGGGTATGCCAAAAAACGAAATTTTTGAAAATTTTGCGCTATTTTTTCAATAATTTATGTTTTTATAACCCTAGAGCGCCAATCTCACGAGCCTATTCAACTTGTCCGTTTTTGGGACGCTAAAAAAACAATTTGAAAAAATGATTTTTTTTCAATCATTTCGACCGAATTTTTTTTCAGAACCATAGAAGAGATGCTGAAAAACACTTTAAATTTTGATCTAAGGGACCCCCTAGATCGAAAGGGTAATCCCCAACGAGAGTCAAAATTCAACTTTTCAAAAAGTGATCTAAATTGGCTGATTTTTTCTGAATCTGCTCAAATCTTATTCTCCATACATCATGTCATAAAATAATCAACATGTAATATTGTTATATAGCTAAATGCAGCTTTTTGACTTTTAAAGATTAAATAATTTTTATTAAAGACAAAAGATGTAAAGGCTAGACATGACAAAAATGAGTTTATTACATTTCATACATTTTCAATCTCCTCGGACTGTCCTCCCAAATATCGTCGAAACGGTCGAAATTTCTTATATCCATGCCGCATTTTGCAAAATTTTCTTAAGGACTATGTCGCATTTATGGCGCTGAAAACATCGCGATTTCAAAAAATGTCCTTATATCGCATTTTTTGAGCACTAAAATGTCACCATATCGCATTTTGAGAAAAAACGTCGATTTGTGAAATGATCCATCTCGCCTTTTTTGAATCTGTCCCTCCCTCATTGTTAATGCATGTTACATTTTGTTATACTATTAAAATGTTGCTTGTTAAAAGTATAAAGATCAGTAATGGTGTTTTTGCTTCTAATAAACAATAATAAGAGCACAAGATCAGTACCAGGCATATGCGATCATCCGAATGTAAATGTTACGGTCTATTTTGTTTTTCGGTCTAATTGGTTTAAATAAGCAACCTAAGCCTAATTTGTTGAAAAAGCCTAGGTCTAGTTTGTTTGAAAAAAATAAGGCCTAAGAAACCGTTTTCCAAGAAGCCTATGCCTTAGGCTTAGGCCTAGGCATGGGCTTCTTGGAAAACGGTTTCTTAAAGGGGGTGGAACCCTTCCAAGAACTTTTGACCACTTTTGAATTTGAATTTCTCGAGCGACCATTTAAATCGGATTTTCTCGAGCGACCACATTTTGGATAGCTGTGGATCTGAGGAATTTGTTATGATAAAAATTATCAAAAAATTTTTTATTTTCGCCGAGATATGAAATTTTCAAGTTGGTGACTTTTTCCCAATTTTTTCCACATTTTCAAAAATTTGCCAAAAATCGAGTCTAGGTCGGATTTCTTCGAGCGACGGCATTTTTGGAATTTGGGATATTGGGGTATTTTAAAAAAAGGAATTATTGAAAAAGCTTTTAATCTCGCGGAGATATGATTTTTTGAAATTATGACTTTTTTCGATTTTTGTCATATTTCCAAAAAATTGCTAAAATCGAAAAAAGTCATAATTTTCAAAAAATCATATCTCTGCGAGATTAAAAGCTTTTTCAATAATTCCTTTTTTAAAAATACCCCAATATCCCAAATTCCAAAAATGCCGTCGCTCGAAGAAATTCAACCTAGACTCGATTTTAGGCGAATTTTTGAAAATGTGGAAAAAAAAATTGGGAAAAAGTCACCAACTTGAAAATTTCATATCTCGGCAAAAATAAAAGTTTTTTCGATAATTTTTATCATAACAAATTCCTCAGATCCACAGCTATCCAAAATGTGGTCGCTCGAGAAAATCCGATTAAATGGTCGCTCGAGAAATTCAAATTCAAAAATGGTCAAAAGTTCTTAGGAAGGGTTCCACTCCCTTTAAGCCTTAGGACTAGGTTTCTTAGGCTTATTACAATTTTTGAAAATTAAAAATATGTTTTGTGCAATGAACTTGTTGATTAAAAAAATTTATTAAAGGGGGTATTTTTTACGGTCTNTTTCTTAGGCTTATTACAATTTGTGAAAATTAAAAATATGTTTTGTGCAATGAACTTGTTGATTAAAAAAATTTATTAAAGGGGGTATTTTTTACGGTCTAATCTCGAAAAAATTTTTTATTTATATACAAAATGACATATCTAGGGGTAATTTTATGCGAAAAATCGATTGCGCGCATTCTCGAAGCGTGAAAACCTTTGTTTGACCCTTAAAAATTGAAAAAGAAGTTTTTTTACCCATATAGTTTAACCCACATTTTCACTATTTTTGGGCTAAAAAATCGAAAATAAAATTTTTTTCAATAATTTTGTTTGCTAATCAAATCATGTGATTAGAGCGTTCGATTGAGCTATCGGACAATGGAAACGGATTTAAACTCGATTTTTGGCGAATTTTTGAAATGTGGGAGCAATCAAAAAACAACCTGTATGTATAAAAAAAACGTATTTTTCAATTTTTAAGGGTCAAACAAAGGTTTTCACGCTTCGAGAATGCGCGCAATCGATTTTTCGCATAAAATTACCCCTAGATATGTCATTTTGCAAAAAAATTAGGAAAAAATTTATTCGGAGATTAGGTCGTAAAAAATACCCCTCTCCCCTTTAAGGCTTAGAAAATAATATTAATGTTGTGTTTTCGCTCAGTCATTTCGGAATTTCTTGATAATTTAATAAATCAAATCGGTATATGAAAACGTAAATATTGGTACCTAAGCTTAATTCTATTAACTACAAATAGCTTCGATAAAAATGTTAGTAAATATATCTTTTACTTCGTCGGTTTCTAAGAAATTTCTCTACATAGTTTGTGCAATTTAAGTAAATGACGTAAATGTAAAATATGTAAATTAATGGCTGCGCAAATCTACTTACATTGGCGTCAGACGGTAGATCTTAAAAATTTTCTAGCTTGAAAAAAGTGTGGGAGTTATCCATTTATATAAATTTAGTCATTGTACGTTTTGATTGAGCTAAAGCTTGTATATCGAGCTAAAGCTCTAAATATTCTATTATCATGAGCAACTCTACAACTCCTTACGAGCTTACTACTGGCTACTATCAGAATATTAGCTTAAGAAATCACATCAATTTTGCTATTAACACCTTCACTACAGCTATAGCAAGTGCCGTTATAATATGGNCAACTCCTTACGAGCTTACTACTGGCTACTATCAGAATATTAGCTTAAGAAATCACATCAATTTTGCTATTAACACCTTCACTACAGCTATAGCAAGTGCCGTTATAATATGGAAAAGTCCGAAAGCGATGAAAACATATAAGTGGTTTTTGTTGAATATAGCGGTAAACTTTGTGTTCGAAAAAATTCTTCAATACCAGCTTTTTAGATTTGGTCTTATTTGATGGATTTCAACATGACACTCTTCTTTGTCCCAGTTTTTATGTTTCCAGCTCCGGCTCTTTGTAGCTTGGGCTTTGTAAATACGATTTTGGGAGTAACTGTTTTTTCGACTGGTGTACCTTTTGCTTTCCTAATCATAACACTAGGTGCGTGTGGTGCTGCGCTTGCCTGTGCTCTTTATTATAGATATCGGTTAGTTATAAGAGAATTTTGCAAATTTTTCTGTCTAGCAGTCTATCCGGACTTCTGAATAGTTTCTAGAAATTCTTCACTAGGTCATTAGACTGAAATTTTGCCCACTTATTATGTCATAATCAAATATTAAACTTCAAAAAAATTTAGGTTACTAAATAACAAATCTGTCCATATGTTCAACAAAAAACAATTTATACTCGCAATGCTTGGATTTCATTTTATCAGCGGGACACCGGTTCTTATTGCTGCAGGAATCAGCATTTTTTGTAGCAAGGCTCTAGACGGNCGATCTAATTTATACTCGCAATGCTTGGATTTCATTTTATCAGCGGGACACCGGTTCTTATTGCTGCAGGAATCAGCATTTTTTGTAGCAAGGCTCTAGACGGCTCATATTGGTGGCCCTATATGTATGAAAAATATAATTTTACTTGGCGCATGATGACTTATTGTTTGAATGAAAAATTATGTGTTTGTGGTGGTATTGTAATGGATACGAATGGGACATGGGTATTACTATTTGCTATTTTAACAGAGATTGTGGTGTATACACTTTTGGTTATATTGGGACCTTGGTATATTTATTATTGTTTGAAGAAGAGATCTAAAATGATCACACAAAAGAAATATGATCATGAGAAGAAAATTATTTTGTCATTATTCACTCAGGTAATAATAAACTCTTTGAAGCTTGAAAAGAAAAAGAAATAGCTCATTTTTTAATTCAATAAACTTTTAGTCCATCATCCCACTGGCTTGTCTGATTCTGCCTTACATTTTCTCTGTTGTAGAAGTTATTTTCCAGTTCGAAATATCTTTTCTCCTGACAATACTTATACAAATCTCTACATTGCATTCGTTTTTCAACGCTCTTGCAATGATCATGTTGTTAAAACCCTATAGAGAAGCTATCAAAGACGTCATTGGTCTGAAATACGTGCGAGAACGTATTTCTGGTCTTAATTCTAATAATCCGCATGACAACCGTAGTTCATTCGCTCTAGTAGCACCCAAGACACAAGTTCAAATGGTTAAACCTATGAATGGAAATCATCAACTTGATCAATGGGCTACAAGGAGAAAAAGTGTTTTTGTTATGACTCAATTATAATGTAAAAACTTTATATTTTAAATTTAAAAAATAAACATTTTATATACAAACATAAAGTTTTTTTTTCTCCATAATCTATGTGCATGGATTTTTGAGAAGGCGAAAAAATTGCGCGCTTATAAAAATTGCTGATTTCGATCATAACGTGTGATTAGCAATGTAAGAAACACTTTGTGGTCTCAAATTTTTGGCCACTTTGGATAGCCGTGCATGTGTATAGCCCATACATTGCACTAATTTATTGCGAAGAGAAGATTGAATATAATGAACATAATTGAATATTATAGATCCATAAATAATACCTGCTAAGGTTGTAACCGTAGCCAACGATACCGCAATAAAAGCTAATCTTTTTACTTGCTTCACTTCATCTCTTTCTAACATTGTTAATAAATAAAATTACTCAAAACTAAAAATAATCATAATCTTTAATGTTTAACTAATAAAATTTTCTAAAAAGTTATAATAAAAATTTCATAAACAACTTGTCTCAT
Source organism: Acrobeloides nanus (assembly GCA_900406225.1). Lineage (NCBI taxonomy): Eukaryota > Metazoa > Nematoda > Chromadorea > Rhabditida > Cephalobidae > Acrobeloides > Acrobeloides nanus. The sequence continues at coordinate 28,213 of OZJO01019391.1, read as the reverse complement.
CCTCACAAAGTGTTGTTAATTTATAAGCTATTATCCAAAAGTTGTAGAATACTTCGTTCGTCCTTCCAAGATTAAACTGGCGCGTTCGCGTCAGTTTAATTCGGCGATATGAAGGTCGTACTGCTTATCATGGATGCCATATTTGCGACGGACATTTGTACGCCATTTTTGCCACTCCTGTTCGATCGTCTGTGTGTGAATACGGGGTTGATTGGATCCTCAAAATGGAAATTGCGGTTGATAATGAAGTGTAGATAGAAAAATAGTCTTTGAGCTTGAATTCCGTTCCGTCTTGCTCGGTATGCTCGCTACATATCTGACATAATCGTGGTTCCAGAACGGATGTGACGACGAATCATTGTAATCAACACGACTGCGGTCCTTCGTTGTGATCTCCCAAATAAATGCGATGGTTTCAGAAATGTAGCTGGCAAACTTGTCGGAGCTTCGTGAACCAGTGTGATATGGCTTCGCTTCGGACTTTTGTTTCAAGTTCCACTTTCTTGAACGTTCCATATTCTTAGGCCTATAAATAAGAAAGGAGAAAGATCGCCTTTCTTGGAGGTCTTGCTTCTTGGAAGAAGATGATAGCATATAGGCCTTTCATGGGTTTCGTGTTACCCTGCAGACAACGGCACTTATGGCAAATCCAGCGACAATTTCTTCCATCAGGGGCCATTGGATTACCGCAGTGGTCGCAAAACTGTAGTAGCCCCATTGTAGTTCGTCGTAAGCAATTCGTCGAATTCGTTTTTGATGAGCTGCAGTTTCGTATAGGGATCCTGAAGATTCATCTCTCGAAGTTCTTCAAGCGGGTTATTCATCTTCTTGATTGTTTGTTGAACGATTCAAAGGTAACTTAGTTTGTGAGTGGTTTCTTTTTATAGATTTTCATAAGCATTCCTGTGCGATCATATTTTGGTGAGAAAATTTCGCGCCCTTGTAAATCAGGCAAAACAGTTTTCACGCTTTGTCGATGCGTGCCATAAAAATTGAAAAAATCATAAAAATCACATGCTTATAAAGTATAAAAGGCTCATTTTCACGAAAAGTATTCGTTTTCACGCTCGAGAATGCGCGCAATCGATTTCTCGCATAAAAATATCCCTAAAATTATTGATTTTGAAAAAATTCCGACTTCAGAACCCTGTCATTTGTAATCGTTAATCCGAAGTAGTACCAAGTTTTTTATAGCCTATTTTCTGAAACAGATATGTAAGCATACATTAACGACACCCACAACCGGTTTTATTCAAATTTAGCAGACTTTTTAGGCTCATAATGAAGTCGTAAATCTTTGAGCACTAAATCGGAAAAATTTTTTTAAATTATTAAATTATTTTGAAATTTTTATTCATATTCTTTGTAAAAAATCGCAAATTACAATTTTGATTTTATCAATTAGTTTTTATTTATCAATGCACTCTTTGGACCATGCACAATCACTTCAAAGAAGAAGAAGAATAAACAAAAAATAGTGCGCCTTAACCACTTGAATCGATAATTTTATGATTGTGGTATATTAAAATGGCTTGTATTATTGGCATCGACGTTGGAGGGACAAATACCGATGCCGTTGTGGTTAGAAATCGTGAAGTTTTAGCTTGGACGAAGGTAACGACCACAAAGGATGTAACGACGGGAGTGTTGAAGGCGATTCATGGAGTTTTAATGAAATTAAAACCTAAAAGTTAGATATCTTTTTAACTTTTCTACTTCATAGAATTTTCTAGATCTTAAAATTCAGCAAATTAATTTGGGCACGACACATTTTGTAAACTCGGTAGTTCAAAGAAGTCTAGAATTGGCTAAAGTTGGAGTTATTCGAATAGCTACTAAACCGAATACTGAATCGGTTCCGGCACTCTTTGATTTTCCAAAGGAGCTGAAACAAGTAATTTTTTATAACTTTTACTCAGTCATGAGTATCAACTGCGTAGTTAATTTGAAACTGTGTTGCGCCATATAGCAGTTTCAAGTAGCGTTTTTTGACGCAGTTCCAAAATACCTATTTCGTTGCAATAGTCTCTCTGCATAAAGTCATCCAATAAAGTAGTTTTGCTACCAACTAACAATTTTTTTGCGGATTGCAGCTTGAACATGCAACGAAATAGGCAGTTTGAAACTGCGTCAAAAAGCGTAGTCGCCAACTGTGCAGAATGCTTTTGCACATGACTGCTTTTACTTTGCACAAATAAAATTTTAGATACTTAATGGAGGTTATTGTATAGTTTCCGGTGGATGTGATTTTGATGGAAGTGAAATTTCGCCTATAAATGAGACCGAAATTGTTCAAGAAATTGAAAATTTTTTGAAAAATAATGTCCAGAATTTAGTTCTAATCTCCATATTTTCGCCTGTAAAACCTGAACCAGAAGAAAAGGTATCAATCTGATAAAATAACACTTTTAATCCAATTTCAGGTATATGAAATTATTAGGCAACATTTTGGATCATCTATTAGTTGTACACTATCCCATAAAATTGGACAATTAAGCTTCGTTGAACGAGAAAACGCTTCGATTTTAAACGAATCGTTAAAACCGATCTGTCAAACGACTTTGAAGAATTTACAAGAGTCACTAAAGACGCTAAATTTACACTGCCCTTTATTCATCAGCCAAAATGACGGAACTGTTGTTACGTAAGCCATCTTATCTAAATCAATCAACTATAAAATTTTAGCTTAGAACATGCTATAGACCATCCAGTAATTACGTTTGCATCAGGACCTACGAATAGCATGAGGGGTGCAGCGTTTATTTCTGGTGTTAAAGATGCTGTCGTCGTGGATATAGGTAAATTAAATGATAAATTTTACAATCGAAGTTAATATTTTATAGGTGGAACCACAACAGACGTTGGTGTACTTATTAAAGGATTCCCTAGGCTGACAGGGACTCATGCTAATGTAAATTTTGTGACATTTTTCCGATTTTTTTTGTTTAGGTTGGTGGAATTCGAACTAATTTTCGTATGCCTGACACCTATAGTTTTGGTTTAGGTGGTGGAAGTAGAGTTCGAAAACATGAAGATGGTTCTCTAGTAAAAAGCTTATAAAATAGAAAACAATTGGTCGTATTTTTTTAAGACTGTCGGTCCAGATTCAGTTGGATATAAGCTAACTAAAGAGTCTTTATGTTTTGGCGGTCAGGCGTTAACTACCACCGATATAGCTTCTTTCTCCGGATACTTAGAAACTCCAAAAAAGCCTGAGTTGACCTCGGATTTTGTGAATAAAGCACTAAACAAAATCCAAGCTATGGTTGAAGAAGCGATTGATTCGATGAAAGTGAGTGTAAATAAAAGTTTTCAAATAAAATTCAATTTTAGACGTCTTCGGATGAAATTCCGGTCGTATTAGTAGGGGGTGGCTCTATTTTAGTAAAACCAAATATAAAGCTAGTTGGATCTAGTGAAACAATCAGACCTCATCATGCTGAAGTGGCTAACGCAATAGGAAGTGCTTTATGTCAAGTTAGTGGAAGAATCGATACAATGGCGACAATTGATCCGGATGTAGAGAATGCAGCTGAAAAAGTTCTTGAAGAATTGAAATCTTCGGCTATAGAAACAGCTGTAGCCAATGGTGCAGTTATGCGCACTATAGAGGTATATCTCATTTTAAGGGACACTTTCTTGAGTGTTCAAAGGTTGCCTTTAAAAGGTTGTACACCATTTCGAATGCTTAAATATGTTTCTCTTGCGTCCAACTTTCATATTACATACTCAATTTGGTCTAAAACTCCCTCCTTCTGTGATAGACTATCGGCTTGGGATAGACCAACGTTTCTAAATTGAGCTGAACCAGCGTTTCTTTGCTTGAGATTAGCTTCTAGTGCCACAGGAAGTTGAACTTTCGAAATATCGTATCTTAAATTTTTTGCTCCTCGAATTTTGAATCAAATGACTTTTAAAAACTTTCCTATGCGTTAATCTCACTTTATAAATTCAATTTGGAGTGCGTTCGAACCATTTAACACTACTCTCACCTAAGTTCGAATTTTTGAGATATCGTCTCTTAAAAACTCCTATAGGAGCTGCTTATTTTGATGGTTTACCTCGAATCTATGACTTTTCAGCTTGTCGACATTGAATTCATACCAGTTAGTTATTTACCTGGAAATGCTGTTCGTGTAAGAATAGTTGCAGTTGGTGATTTAGATGTCCAATCGAATTTGTCAGCAAATATCGACTGGGATAAATTTCCAACAGTGCTTTCAATTCCAGAACTTTTGGACGAAAATTATGAAAATATTGCTATAAATCCTTATAACGAAGGCTACATGACGGCATCATCCATAGAATCACCCAATATTGATCGAAAAGATGGAATCTGGCAGTTGACTGAAGACGATGTCGAAAAAATTAGTATTGGAGCTGCGATTCTGGGTGAAAATATAGAAATTAATTTCTTTAAACTTTATTTTAGGTTGTGGTGGAGGTGGGAATCCGTATCTAGGAAAGCTTCGAGTTCTCGATCAATTGCGTCATGGAAAAACCATAAATGTTATAACCGTTGATAGGTAATTTATCCTAGTAATAGCTAAAATCTACTTTTTTAGATTATTATCACAAAATCAAAGTCATTGTTCACCCTATATAGTCTCGGTTGGTTATATGGGAGCACCAGCTGTACAAACTGAACGAATACATAGCAAAATCGAAGTTTCTACAGCACTTAAAGCTCTTCAAGCATATCTCGAGGGAAAATTCGATTCCTATGAATTTAAAACCGATGAAACTGGTGTTGAATTTATTCGTTTCGACAATCTTCCTAATTTAAATTCACAGTTAAAGCCGTTTGCTGCGATAATTCCAGCTGAAATTGGTGGGATAAATTCCACTGAACCACTAGCTATCGCTGCGGAAATCAAAGGGTATTGTTTAGACGCCGATTTGATGGGAAGGGCCTTCCCAGAATTACAGGTTCATACATTTTTAATGTTTAAAAACCTTACTCTAGATGATGACATCGTATATCTATGGCAATCCTTGTGTTCCTTTTGCGATGGCTAGTTGGCGTGGTGAAATTGTAATCGTGAAAAAGTGCAATGGACCAAAACATCTAGAAGATTTTGCTAGAAAAGTATGCGTGGAATTTGGTTGCAGTGCAGGAACAGCTGAAAGTCCGATGCCTTTAACCAAGCTCAACGATTATTGCATTCTTGGGTCTATGACAAGATGTTTAAAACTAGGACAAGCTGTTGTTGAAGCTAGGAAGATAAAAGTGAATCCGATCGAAAAGATTCTTAACATAGAGAAAGGAAAAGTTTTATGTTATGGAAAGGTGACTTTTGTTGATAGGAAAACTATTGGTGGATTTAATCGAGGATATTTTATTCTACAGGATTTCAATGATGGTTCAAAGAAAAAGGTGGATTTTCAAAATGAGAATTTGGTGGTGTGGAATGGAGACAAGGTAAAATAAATGTATCAAATAAAAAAGCGTTACAGTCAAACCTCGATTTAACGGCACCCTAGGGGTGCCGTTGAATTGAGTTGGACAGGGGGTGCTGTTCGAGGTTTTATCGATTAATTAGTTATAACCGCAATAAAAAGCGTCAAATACGTCATTGTTTCTCCACATTTATTAAAAAATAAAAATTTTTCGTGTTTTCTATCATTTCATAAGTTCAAATTGACATTCTTATTTTTAATATTATCAGTAGAAAATTCTTCTAGAGTCTAAAAAACTATTTTGGAAACTCAAAAGATGGTTTAATGCATAGTTTACCAATAGGGGGATACACCGGACCCTCAGGATGGATGGATGAATGACTATAAAGGCGGAAGGTCCGAAGATGAGTGGTGGGGTACTGTATCCCTCCCTTGGTAACCTATGGTTTAATGTTTACCAAATCTTCGCTTACGAAACCAACTTGTTTAAAACAGTTTCTTATCGTTTTTAGTTTTACCATTTTCCATGCCTTTTTAAGAGTTCTTAGCGCTTGTAAAATATTGGGACAAAGTTTTTGGCCGCCGTCAAGTTTTTCAACACGCTCTCTCAATAAAAATCGTCGATAACGCACCTTCCATTTTTACAGGGGTGCCGTTAAATCGAGGTTTGACTGTATTTAAAAAAATTTAGGCATTAGCTATGGTCCCTGATCTAATTATTGTGTTAGATACGGGCACTGGGGAGTCGATAATTACAGATGACATGCGCTATGGGCTCCGTGCCACGATTGTAGTCCTTGCTCCGTCAGAGATGTTAACAAAACCTGAAGCTTTGAAAGTTATCGGTCCCGAAGCTTTTGGTTATAAAGATTTAGAGTATAAACCGTCTATTCTATGAAATTTGTTTTACTGGATATTTAATATAATAAATTTTTTCAATTTTTGAAATTTCGATCTTTTTTTTGAAAATCATCCTCACGTGCCAAATTGAAATGATTTTGTCAAAAATATACTTTTGATAAATGATATGTGAACTATAATTGTCCTAACATTGTATGCAAATGAGTGTAATCGAATTTTTTCTGTCGAATTTTTGTGTTCGTATAGGTTGTTTTCGGTAAATCACGACACAATATGCGAATACTTTCAAAAATCTTGAACGAGTCTGAGTATCGAAACGAAAATCTGAATTTGAATTCTTTAAGAAATTTTTGAAAAAATTTTGCCGCCAATCGATAGAGCGCATTGAAAAACGGTGTACCCTCAAATTTCTTAAAAACATATTCTTCGTTTTCGAGAAAATTTAATTCGAAGTTTATTAAAAATGGAAGAAATTCTCTAAAAATTATGCAAATTTCGACCATTTTTAATAAACTTTGAATTAAATTTTCACGAAAACGAAGAATATATTTTTTATGAAATTTGGGGTACTACCGTTTTTCGATGCGTTCTATCGATTGGCGGCGGAATTTTTCAAAAATTCCTTAAAGAATTCAAATTCAGATGTTCGTTTCGATACTCAGACTCGTTCAAAATTTTTGAAAATATTTGCATATTGGTCAACTAATAACATGCCAAAGACCACACGTGAAAATCTTTTAAATTCACTGAAATATTCAACTTTGTTTGGGGTTGTGCTGAATGATCCTGTACTATTAGACGAGTAAGCGCCAAAATCAGATAATAAATCGATTTGCTAATTCCATACAAAAACATGGTTCGATACAAACTGAGTAAAGCACTTCAAAAAAACCAAAGCCAAATACAAGCTGTTTGACTTGAATATAAAGTTCTTTGTGATACTTGAACAGATTTTGGAAATGATAAGCCAAAACAAAAATTATTCCGCAGCACAGCTGAAAATCTTTTTTTTCAATTTGTTCGAATGAAAATATTTTTAATAAAAAAGATTTATTAAATATATAAAAATATAGGAAAACAATATTAATTTAATTAAAATTCCTGCTAAATTTTGATAGTTATCATATGTCATATTCAAAAATTTATACAAAAACCTAATTGTGGGCTAGCAAAAATTTGCTGTCATAAAATTTTTTTCGATAAATAAACATCAAACCCATAAAAGCAGCATTCAAAATTTTGCTAGCCTAAACAATGACCCATATAAGCATTAAAGATAAAGATATGATTTTCTTGTGTAAAAAAGTGAGCTAATATAGTTATATGTATTATTACCATCGGCAAAACCGTATTCATAAAAATAGGAAAAAATAGAAATGAGACAATTCGTGGTATTAAAAATGGCAGAGAAATTGAACTGGAATATAAAAATTTTGCGAAAATTAGGAAATTATAGGGTAGCTAAAAAAGTAGATTTTTGCTATCTTTCGACCAAATTTTCACCAAAAATTTTTTATTTTTTATCTAAAATAACTATATGGGGGTTTTCTATGCGATGAATTGATTGAGATCATTGAAAAATCTTGAAAACGCTTCCCTGACCCCAAATCAGTTCAAAAAATTTTTGCAATTTTTTATGGTTTTTTGGGCTGATTTGGGGTCAGGGAAGCGTTTTCAAGATTTTTCAATGCGCACAATCGATTCCTCGCATAGAAAAATCCCCATTGGGTTATTTTAGATTTTAAAAAATATAATTTTTTGCGAAAATTAGGTCGAAAAATTGCAAAAGTCCACTTTTTTAACCACCCTGTAAAAAATGGAAAATGTCAAAAAATTAAATACAAATAAAAATCTGAGCAAAAACTTACGAATCTAAAATATTTTCTTTTCCGTATATAGCCTATATATACAGAGTGATTCAAAAAAGTGCATTTTTGGGGCTGAAAATTTTTTAAACTAAAAATGACTCATATATAGGTAATTTTATGTGGGGAATCGATTGCGCACATTCCCGAAGCTTGAAAATGCTTCCTTGACTCTGATTCAAGGAATGAAGTTGGTATATTGACGCGAAAATCTAAAAACTTTCTTTTTTGCCCGGAAATCACCCATATGGGGGGTAATTTTATACGGTCATATTTGTACGATAATTTTGTACGGCCATATATAGTCCTTTTTTTCGTCAAAGATTTTTTTCTTCTATAAAATTTTTCCGATTGAATCAGGAATTAAAAGAAGAATTGTTTATTGAAGCGAAAAAATTTAAATTCTTCGAAAGAAATTTAAAAATTCTGATATAGTTTGTAGTTCGTATTCAGAGATTAAAAAATTCTTTCAAAGAATTTAAATTTTTTTCGCTTTAATAAACAATTCTTCTTTTAATTCCTGATTCAATCGGAAAAATTTTATAGAAGAAAAAAATCTTTGACGAAAAAAAGACTATAAAATTACTCCCATATGGATGATTTCCAGACGAGAAAAGAAAATTTTTCGATTTTCGTGTCAATACGTCAACTCTATTCCCTGAATCAGGATCAAGGAAGCTGCATGCTTTGGGAATGCGTGCAATCGATTCTCCGCATAAAATTACCCCTTTATGGGTCATTTTTAGTAAACAATTTTCGATCCCAAAAAATTTTCGCATCCAAAAATCACAAAAATTAAAATCACCCTGTAGTTAAAGAACAATAAATTCAAAAAATCGACCCTATCCTAATTATGATCCGAGCTAATCACATGTGTAGTGAACATATATTTATCACCGCAACCGTGCCCGCATAGATTACATTTCCACGGATCAGACTCTGAATGCAACCCTTTGTGCAGCAAATACATCGTTTGATCCAAGAAGATCACGCCACAATGTGTGCACTCCAGTCTTTCTTTCAGCAAATCATCGTTTTCTTGAGAGATGTTGCTGGTACTGGAACGAGAGTCAGCCGATGGTGAGTGGGTGGAAGAGTGGTCATCGATGGTCGTAGTAGTGGTTGAGTTGGCTTCATTCGTCCAAAGTTGCATGTGCATATGAGTCGGTTCAGGTTTGTTCTAAAAATTGTTGTTGTTGAGTAAAATTTGGAGTCCAAAAATTACATTGAATAAAGGATTGGTTGTTGCCGAATTTGCTAAGGACATCAGTAAATCTTGATGAGAGAGCTGTTTGAAGCCATTTGTAAGCTAAAATGAGAGAATAAGATATTTTTGGAAATTTTAGTGAGAGGATTGTTCTCCAAAAAACCTACCATATTAGCATAAACTGGACTTTCAGCCTTTGGCAACAATTTTGGCGACTCTGCTTTTCTCATCTCATCATTTTTCATGATAACAAATTTCTCCTCTTTCTCCGGCGTTGTCGTCTTCGACCTCAAACTTGCTGCAATTTTGTTGACTAAATCTATGGGTTTCTCATCCATCGCATTTGCTGCTGCAGCAGCTGCCGCAGCGGCGGCGGCAGCGGAAGTGATGACAGAAGAAGTGGATGTTATAACTGAAGTAGGGGTTGATGTAATTGAAACAGTTGTTGGTGCATTCATACGCCGGCGTTTGATTGGAGGACGTGGGATTTTGGCTTGGGCACTGTTTGTGATAAGTTGTAGAGCGGTGTCGATGTCGAGATTTTGGGTTAAACCTTGGTTGATGGCTGCTCGGCTGAGGATGGCCTAAAAACAGAAACTTTATTATGTGTCATTTACAGGGTAAGCCGAAAAAACCATATTTGCGTTTTTTGGTGAAAATTTTTTTCAAAAATCACCTATAAGTGATATTTTCGTGCGATTTTTGAAAATTGTTTTTTCGCACTTTTATCATTTTGGAAATTTGATTTTTTCGATTATTGTAAATAATTTTTGGTGGGGGACGGGGTGAGGTGGTATATTGGGGGGGGGATAAATGGGTGTGTAATCTTTTTTATTTTTTCAAACTTACTACCTCCGCATCATCATGTTTCGTCTGATAATGCAGCAACAATCTTCTTGAATTTGAAAACATCAACGAACACCGCTTACAGCTAGCTTGTGAACTTGGTGTGATGGTATGCTGCTCTTCCAAATGTGTTCGTAAAGCCGAATGTTGACTAAATTTGTGCGGACATATCGCCACCGGGCAATCAAAATCATCTCCCGTTTTGATATGAGTCATCGAATGTTCTTGCATCTGAAATTTGCATATTTTTTAACAATTAAGAATTGAAATGGGTACCTGGTCCTTTCGAAAAAACTTTTTAAGACAAAATCGGCATTGGTATGGCTTGACTCCACTATGACGCATTCGATGTCTGTGCATATTGGCTTTTTGACTGAACTGCATTTGGCAGATATCACATTGGAACATTTGGCCTTGATGGCGTTCATGAGCTTCCTATAAAAAAATGCAAAAAGTTTCGACGCAAGTATGAGTTGAACCAGTGCCCCAAATGATGTAAAATGTATATTTCCCACTATGCCATGGAANTTTTGACTGAACTGCATTTGGCAGATATCACATTGGAACATTTGGCCTTGATGGCGTTCATGAGCTTCCTATAAAAAAATGCAAAAGTTTCGACGCAAGTATGAGTTGAACCAGTGCCCCAAATGATGTAAAATGTATATTTCCCACTATGCCATGGAAGAGCTTTTTGTCATTTTTTAATGGCCTTTTAACATCCTTATAATCCTTACCAAATGACTTTTCATATGTTGAGACATATAAGTAGTAAAATTGCAATGTGGACATGAATGCATGTGCTTTTCAGAGCGTCCTGTAGCCGGACTATTTGTCACCGATGTATTTGAAACTGCTGATAGATTGAGCGGAGATTCTGGGCCTGATGAATCAGCTAGCATACTACTTACAGAAAATGATGAAACCATTTTTGTGCGAATATTTTCTCCTGAAGAATTTGAATTTGAACCAGAAGGCGATGTGCTTGGTGAGTGGTCAATATCCTAAAAATATTATTTATACTTGATAAAAAGTTGACAAATAAAAAAGTCTATCGAAAAGTCCATAGAATCTCATCCGAATAAAAATCCTTGTCTCTTCCATAATGTCATAAAACAGAAAAAAAACTATACAAAAAATGTCCTAGAGGCAAAAATCCATAATCAGTTTATGACAAAAAAACTAAAGATAAAACAACAAACTTTTTGCCCTCGTGGGATCGAACCTGGGGGTCCAGCATTGCTTAACTTGCCAGACCGAACAGGAGGCTTCCTTGTCCACTTGGCTATGCTGTATACAACTTTTTTACCCGACCGATGAAACAGACTATAGTGTATTTTGTGGAAAATTGGTCGTTTTGGACAATAACATGGCCGTGCTGAAGGAGTTTTTTGCCCTCCTCCATGGACCAAAAAAGTAAAAATTTTTTTGTTTTTTTACAATTTTTATCAAAAATGGGAATAATTTCACTCAAATTTCTTAACCTATCCCTGACATAAAATGGCACTGTACAAATCCTCGGACACCTTCGTATTTACTCAACAATCNTTTTTTACAATTTTTATCAAAAATGGGAATAATTTCAAATTTCTTAACCTATCCCTGACATAAAATGGCACTGTACAAATCCTCGGACACCTTCGTATTTACTCAACAATCTTAGCCAAAACCTAAAGTACTCAAAGCAAACCGACGACAGGGTCAACTAGCGCTCTAAACTAAAGCCGAAGTCCGAGGAAAGCCGAAGCTCTTCCTCGTGGAAGCGGAAGTTCTTCGGGCCGGGGCTTTTTGTTTGTGGTCACTCGAGGGTTCTCCCTCATCGCCCTAACTAATAGAATATTGTCGAATGATGACCGTTGTCCACTCCGTGAAGCTTCTCATCCCGCTCCCTCAAACAAAGAGCCGGATACGGAGCGAGCGCAGCTTTTTCGCGGACACAAATTTTCACGTGGGATCGAAGCCCGACGTCAATATAGTCAAGTGGGGTCAAGTCCGGTCGAAGCGGAATTCTTCCGCAATGTGCTATTTACCGTTATGCTAATACAGGCTTGGCCAAATCCACAGGCCGGACACTACTGGACTTGAACTGTATAGTCGATGAGTAAACAAAGAACATTTTGTTGAAAAATGGTTTTGCAAAGATTCGAGAAAATTTATAAAAATTTGTTTTTTAAGCAAAATTTTAAACAATTTAAAGGACCAGTCCAGCCAGATAAAAGTGCCCATAATTTGTACATATTCGGAAAATTCAAGAAAAATGGAGCATTTTTTGTTTTACAGTAAGTGCTGAACCGTTATAGTTTTCGAGATACAGTCAAACCTCCCTTTTATGACACGTTTAATGACAGCGACCACGCAGGGATGCTGGCGGGAAAATTTGGTATATATAGCAAGTCGATTTCTTTACATACTAAATTTTCCCGCTGGCATCCCTGCGTGGTCGTTATGTCCCCCGACAGGTGTCATAAAACAATTGTAAAATAAATCTTAAAATTTTGATTTTTTTTGGCAATTTGGGCAAAAGAGACTTGATTTAATAATAGACCTCAAAACTTGACACCTCTTAAAAATGGACCAAAAAATTCAACAATATGGAAAATCTTCATCAACAATATAGGCCAAATCAACTCTCAAATCTCTCTATGTTCCAATAAGTGAAAATGCAATAAAATTTGGGCGAAGTTGCGCGAATTTTTAAAAAATCAGGTCGCGTTTCTCTCTAATATGATGTCATGGTCGCTCACCACTAGTTGTCTTCGCTTTTCCAGCGGGGCTAAGCCCATTGCTACCTTCCTGTTTATTCCCCCCTTCCGTATTTGTGGCTCTCGGATCTGACCTTGGATTTTCGAGGCCAGCTCGTATATGATTCCGATTCTCATCCGTTTGACCGGGAAGTGTGATGATGAGTAGTGAGCGAGAGTGATTGAAAGGGCTTTGTGAAGAATATTTTTGGAGTACAAAGAAAATGGGGTCTCCATACGCTAAATCTGAACTTTTACTTTGTCATGTCAGTTTTTTATGACGCTCACGTAATCGGAAATCTTGATGCGAATGTGTTCATTTGACTGGAATCAGGGATGGTAATAATTTTTTAATGAAGGACAAGGTCGTTGGTTTTTTGTTAATGGAGTAAAGCTGTCAAACAGGGCTTAAGTGAAAAAAGTATGAAAATAGAATGTTTTTTAAAAATTTCAATTTTTTCAAAAATGACCCTATTAGGACTATTTTTATGCGGGGAATCGATTGAGAGCATTCCCGGTGCTTGAAAACGCTTCCTTGACCCTGATTCAGGGAAGAATCGGTGTATTGAAGCGAAAATTCAAAAATGTTTGATTTTCGCTTCAATACACCGATTTCTTCCCTGAATCAGGGATTTTTAAAATCATAAAAAACATTATTTTTTACAAAAAAATCTACTTACCCCATTTTGGCCATCATCACAATGTGAATCCTTGATGTCATCATCATCGACCACAATAATTTTCTCCTTTTCATGTTCATCAATATGCTTCAAAAATTCCATAAAATTATTGGTGGTATACCCGCATTCGGCACATGCGTTCATATCATCCATGGCTATAGGGCAAATCGATAGAAGTGCGATAAAATCCAACAGAAAAGTTTGACTGCGCACAAACAAAGTGCAGTCCAGATGCTTTCTCAGATATCAAGATAATAGCAAAAAGTGCCAAAGTGTCGGACTCGGAAAAATAACACCACTGGTAGGTGGAAAGAGGCGAAGACTAGGACCAGCTGCGCAAGGAATGACGACGAAATCGGTGCTTTTTTGTTTTTTAATCAAACGTCTAAAAGGAAACTTTGGATTTTGAAAATTATGAATACGGTAAGCATAAGTGAAAATTTGCATAACACGTCATAAAATCGCGTAAAAAATAGTTATATGAGGATTTTTATGCCTTGAAGTTGACTTCGGGAATCGGATCCGACCTTGAAGGTGAATTTAAGTGAAAGGGAGAGAAGGCATATTTGCGGGAAAAGGAGTTCAGGGACATTTGTTGTGGATTTTCTCTGTTTCTGTAGTGTTCCAGAATCTTCAGGTGTAAATCGGATAGGTATATCTAACGGACCAAGGATCACAAAAATATGGAATTTTTAGGTTAAGGATCAAAAATTGTTTAAGAGTCATTTTGGCAATATTTTGAAATTTTTTCATAAAAAGATAATTTTGTTCAAATTGAAATATTGACAAAAAATCATAAAAATTAAAAAATATAAAAGTGGTTAAAATAACTTTTTTCCTTCAAATTTTGTACAACTTTATCAAAACATGTTACATGTTTAAAAAAATACCGGGGCCGAGCTTCTCGCAGAGTCTCCAAGGATGACGCAGAGCGACACCACTCTTTCATGTGGTCAAAATTCAAAAATTTCTTCGAATTCGCGTTCTCTATACCCGAAAACCCCGAGTACAAAAAATTACATAAAGTACAAAATTTCATCCTAAAATCCGAAATTTTTGCTTCTATAACACGTCATATTCCTAACCATTACACGATTTCCATCAAATTCAGCTAATTTTACACTATCCATGTGTTTACAATGTCCATTTTCCGGAACTCTATGAAAATCTAATTTAGATCGATGGACCATCCAACAGTCACGCACTCCATGCATAGATTTTGGCCTATGAGATTTTCCCATACTGGCATAATCCAGAAAAAAGACTATCTATGATGTCGGTGTCTTCTTCTTCTTTTTCAAATTGTCAGTTATGGAAAAATTAAAACTTTCATACACTAATTGGCAGTTATCTAACCTAAGGGGATTATTTTGTCGCGCTTGGATGGGTACGGATAAAACTATGTGCATTCAAGTTTTCCAAGGAATAGGTTGGAAGTCGTATGATCCCAGGTAATTGTTAAGTTGTTAACAAGATACGTAAGAGGCGTTAGATGATTATTTTTAAAAATTTTCCGGATGACTGGAAAGATTTCTCATTAGTCGGATTATAATGTTTGTTAGGAAAAGTATTTGAAGCAAAGTTGGAGAAAAATTGAGAACAACCTAAATGTCGCATTTTTCAAGCTAATAAGACCAGTAAAGTAAAAAAAGATCGTACAAGTATACTTGCCAAAAATTCTAAGACCCTCAAAAGAAGTAAAATCTGAAATAATTCAAAAATATGAAAATTATTCGAGTTAGAAAGTCGAAACCAAAACCGATCGACCAAAAACCATGAAGGCGAAAAAAATCGAAAAAAACGAAAGAAAATTTATGAACATTTGTGTGAAAATTCGAGAATTTTCATATTTTATCGAAACCAAAACCGTTCGAGAAAAACCGAAACCGATCCATTTTCTATCGGTTTCCTAACTCTACAAATTACAATCAGATTACCAATCATAAAAACCAATTTATGGATGTCAGCATATAAACGTATACCACCACATTCGACTCACCTTTCACCTTAAAACTGACCAAACCGGACAATAGGCCAAAAGCCCCTAGCAAATACGGTTATTATCCAAAACAAACTCTTCCGATTTCGGCCGATCCGAATGAGGAAGAAGAAAGCTAAGAACTCCTCGGCGCGACTAAGTTGTGTCTCTAAGCGGACGTCGAAATGCAGGAGAAGCCGAAGAAGAGCCGACTAACTCTTTTTAGCAGAGCCGAAGTCCACAAACAAGCCATTCCCCTGCGCCGTACAATATATACCCGGTAGAATATAGTAAGAAGATTTTACCTTTCTCTCCGAAGAAATCCGCGCCGAGAACCAAGCTACGTCCGATGAGGACCAAGTACTTCCTTTTCTTCAAGCGGCCATTTTCGGTCACTCGAGTCCAATTCAGGGATGAGAAAGTAAGCATCTTGAAAGAAGAGGAAACTGTACAAGGAAATNATTTTACCTTTCTCTCCGAAGAAATCCGCGCCGAGAACCAAGCTACGTCCGATGAGGACCAAGTACTTCCTTTTCTTCAAGCGGCCATTTTCGGTCACTCGAGTCCAATTCAGGGATGAGAAAGTAAGCATCTTGAAAGAAGAGGAAACTGTACAAGGAAATCGGAAGTTGAAGGAACAAAAATTTGGAGGAAAAATGAGAAATGCCACAATTTTTTTATTGAAAAAATAGTAAATCCAAAACTTTAGCTCTTATCAGTGGCGTAGCCAGGCCCCATGAATGGTGGGAGAACCACAAAAAATCATAAGGGAGGGGACCCTTATGTACAGGGTGTTCCAAAAAAACCGCCATTTGGTCATTTTGGCGAAAATTTTTCAAAAAATTTCTCCAATGACTCATTAGGGGTATTTTTATGCGAGAAATCGATTTCGCGCATCGAAAACCCTTGAAAACGCCTCCCAGACCATGAAATATTCAATTTTCGTATTTTCAAGTAGGAATTTCTACCAAACATAACTGAAAAAAATACGAAAATCGTATATTTCAAATTTTTTAATCGTTAAAAAAATTTTGCTCCATGGACAGTGGCGTAGGCAGAAGGGTTGGCTGGGGGGAGGGGGGCACTTCCCCAAAAAAGGTTGATTTTTACTTAAAAAACATAAAGGGGACTTTTATTTGTATGGATTTTTTAAATTTTGGCCCACTAAGGAGCATCTGCCCTCTTGCCTATGCCACTGACCATGGACTTTTGGTTTTTGAAAAAAAGTTTTTTTTTAATTTTGTAAACCAGTGCACCCCTCTCGCCCCACAACCAACCTCTGAAAAAATGAAAATCATCATAAAAATATAATTTTTAATAGAAAGTTTCAATAACAAAAAATCTCAACAAAAAAATTAAATTCGGATTATGGCCAAAAAATCAGTACGGATTTTTCTGGCCGCCAACTCAGTTGTCGGCCTATGAGTGGGAAGCTTGAAAAACCTAACCAACAACCCAAGTTCTTCTTCCCATTAAGGATAATCCTCTTCGACGCATCCGATCCGGAGTCCCATTTTATGAGTGGTAGAGAAGACTTGTATATAGTCTTTTTATGCCTGTTTTCCCAATAACACTACTCCGACAAAAACCAACTCTACATGAACGACCTGTCGAATCCAAAAAGCGCTCATCAAAACTCGCTAATCCGCCGATCAAATATACCTGTGATGATGGCATCGGCTTGCACAATCAGATCTGGAATCGCGTCGTAAAAAAATTTATCCCAATTTGGTGGGTTTTGGAAGTTTTCAAAATGTTGGAAAAAAGTTACAGATCTATCGAAAAATTGCATATTTTCAAATAAAAAAATACAATGTTTAAGAAAAACTGAAGAATTGAGTAATTTTAAAATTTTCAAAAAAATCAATTTTCAAATTTATGAAAGCTTGTCAATTTTGAAAATTTGCATAATTTTCTATTAACAATATTTTGCGCTATTTTTAAATTTGTAAACAAAAATTGCAATAAAAAGTTTCTGACCTATGACATCTCCATAAAAAACTTCTTCTCAAAAAATTGATGGAACTTTTTACCAAGGACATCTCTCTACTTGGTTCAGACTTCCGGAGACCCAGCCCAAAAGTTGTCGAAATAGAAAATTAAAAGAAAGCGAAAGCGACAAAGCATCAATGCAGAAAGTTCGCTCATCAATACAAATCAGTATGGCCCTGTAGTCCAGTCCACATTTATTTCACAGACTTCTTCTTGTCTTGTAGTTGTGTTGCATCCGCGCCCATCCATGGCGCTGTGCCTCTGCGGGTTGGAAATTCTTCGGGAAAAGAGAAAAAACTCGACACGCCATTAACTGCCTATTGTAATGTTCGGGTTAGGAAAAAAACGACCGGAAGATACAGAAAAAATTTCGTTGAAATAGTGATATACAAAAGTTGCAGGGGGAAGATTTTTTGGATAGGGAGTTTCTGGGAGTAGCACTGCTAGCTCGATGAAAAGGGAGAGGGGTCAAGGAAAATTTTTTACAAAAAAAATTTAATCCATTCGCTATAAAAATCAAAAAGCAACTTGCAACTTTACAAAGTGATCCTAACAGTCGTATAAGTTGTAATCCTATCCCATGAAATTAGGGTATTAGAATGCTCATTAGTTAACCAATCTGTTATATATAAAATCTGGTTTTTTCTTTTCTTTTCACACATGCACATTTCCATCCATACCCCCTTACAACAATGATCCAAATTGGATGTTCTACCACTATCATATGCTGTCTTCCGTCTGTCTGGGTTTCCGATGGCTTTCGAATCAAGTCAACGGAATCAACGGCCCGAAAAATGGAAAGAAAAATTCCATGGACAATGATGGGATCCTTGGTTGTGTAGAAGAAGGGAAAGCCACACGAAGCAGCTCATCCGTGAATCTCCATTTCTGCGGGTGGTAATCCATCTGGTTGAAGTTTCAAACCTGTGCGTGTAATTAATTTTTGTCAATTGTGTGAGAGTAAGAAAATTTTGAAGACACGAAATCTATTTGTTCATGTATGTTTGACGCCTCTTTATAAATTTTTGGGATTTTCAATTTTTGTCCATTAATATTTATGGATCAGTTCAACGTTTCCTCTTTGTTCTCTCAGCTTTGCCGGAAGCCAGTCTTCTTTTCCCACAAAACGTCCATAATTTTAATCGAAAGTATGTCCTCCTCGACCTTCCTTAAATTATGTGCTGAAAAGGCGGAAGAAAGTGCGCGTAGAGACGAAGACGAAAAATCTATCTTTTATCGGATGCGAATGAACGGTCCGGGCCATTTCACGTCAGGAATCGACGCAAATCAGACGAAAGAAAAGGACTAGGTCCTGGTGAACAGTGAAAGTTCATCTTTCGTTTGTTCATTAGAAGGAAGACGAATTAGAGGAGGACTGCATTTTTTGTTCATGGTCACATTCTCTACATGTCAATGCGATCCATCCACCTATCTATCCTCAGGTGAAGTAGTTTTTTTTGGATCACATAGAAAAAATGATGGAAAATCATGGACATTGTGATTTTTCTGATAAAAAAAAAGAATCGAATGATGCGTGATAAATAAACAAGTATAAATACACCCTCAGAAAAATAAAAAAATTATCCTAAAGTCGCAAAATTAAAACATATAACATGTTTTGTTATCATAACTTCAGAGATACTGTTTTTAGTATCTTTCAAGTTATGATAAGAAAGATGTTTTGAAGTTTAGATTATTTATTACAAGGAAAACATGTACACAGGTCTCAAATCCCCGATTCAGTCAAAATTTGTTTATTGACAAGAAAACAATTTGAATTTCTTGAACATCTAGTAAATATAGCATTTTTTCTCAGCTCATTGAGACGAATAAAATGACACCAAAATTATTCAATTTGAAAATCATGTTGGGTTATTGAAACGAAAACCCTGATTCATGTTTTCGTTCCAATAACCCAAAATAGTTGTCAAATTGAATAATTTTGGTGTCATTTTATTCGTCTCATTGGGCTGAGAAAAATGCTATATTTACGAAATGCTCAAGAAATTCAAATTACTTTCTTGTCAATAAACAAATTTTGATTGAATCAGGGAGTTGAGACCTGTGTACAAGTTTTCGTTGTAATAAATAATCTAAACTTCGCACGCAATTATCTCAAAAACTAAAACGATTCAGAGGGTGCCGTAAAAACAAAAAATGCTCAATTTTTCATGAACTTTCCGAATAAATATAAATTATGGCAACTTTTTTCCGAGTGGACTGGTCCTTTAAAGGAGGAGTCCAACTTAGGACCGGGTAGAAAATTTTTTAATATGTTTTTAACAAGTGACCTCCTAGGGGTAATTTTATGTGGGGAATCGATTGCGCGCATTCCCGAACCTTACAAATGCTTCCTTGACCCTGATTCAGGAAAATAGATGTGAATATTATAGCGAAAATCAAAAAATTTTGAAATTTCTCCCTCAAAATCATATTTCTGGGGGTAATTTCATGTGGGGAATCGATTGCGCGCATTCCCGAAGCTTGAAAACGCTTCCCTGACCCTGATTCAGGGAAATTAGTACATGTTGGATTTTCGCTTCAATACACACATCTATTTCCCTGAATCAGGGTCAAGCAAGCGTTTTTAAGGTTCAGGAATGCGTGCAATCGATTCCCCGCATAAAATTACCCCTAGGAGGTCACTTGTTAAAAAAATTTTCTACCCGGCCCTAAGTTGGACTTCCCCTTTACATGATGCAAATTGACAAAATATATTAAAAATTATGTTTTTAAAGGCATTCATTTTCTTAGGGTACACCACCAAAAATGTTCAATTTCACCAAAGATCATAATTTTTTACCAACAATTGAAATTTTTGGTGGTGTACCCAAAACTATAGTACCTTTTTAAAGTAACAAAAATTGTTAAACAATTTAAACTTTTTTTCAACTTTTCGCCATCCTCAAACAAATATTTTTGTTGTTGATGAAAGCGATTAGTATGAGCAAGTGCTTGTACGAAAATCAGATAAGAAAGAAACCGATTTGCTAGATCCATAAAAAACCCTGGGCCGACACGAGCCAGACAAAATGGATTGTGAAAACCAAAATCAAACTGCAATGGTCGATCGGCTTGAATACAAACTTTTTTCATGGTTCCTTGAAAAGATTTTGTGGCATGATGAATCAAGACAAAAAATTTTCCGAAGCCCTGTTGAAAAGCTTAAATAAGATCGTACGATGGCCAAAAAAGTATGAAAGTGAATAAAAGTGACTATACTTTTGATGACCTTCACAAGGATGGATGGAAAGGAAGTAAGGAAGACGTGGAATGGAATTTTCGCTTATCCGGAATCTCTTACCAAACAATCAACACCTCGGCTCGGCCTAGGTCATCCAAAAAGGAAAAGTACTTACGATTTCTAGGACGTTCACTCTTCAACGACACATACCTATGTAAAACTTTATCGGATCGGAATCGATGAGAAAAAAAGAGGCTTATCGAAGGAAATTATCTGTCGCAAAAATTATTTTTGAAGTTGAAAAATCAAATTTTTTCTAACATTGAAGCAAATGCATAATTTTGTAAAGTTAAAAACTGAATTTTTCATATTTTTCCAAAAAATTGGGTCTCAGCGCTCGGCTCCCAGTACTTACTATAACGTAAAAGATACTAAAAAATCATATCTTTTGCGTTATGATAGCAAAAATGAAAAATTCTATAAAGATACAAATTTTGAATTTTTTAAATAAAAATTCCATAAAAATTCAATTTTTTTTAAAAATACTTTAATTTTCATAAAAATCTAAGAATTTTGAAATCGCAGAAAAAAGTTCTTTGCTGCACTTTTTCCTTTTCACAAACTATCCTTTCCCCAAATGACAGAATTGCGGATCTTGAAAACAACCATCTTTGTCCAAAATCTTTCAAAATCAAGCCGACCATCTGAATATTTTTTCTTCCACTTCCCTGATTGAGATCGCTCAGAACCAAATATCGGAATGAATGGAAATGAATAAACGAATGTTTATAGATAAAGTGCGAAGTGCGTAGCTCGTGGCACAATACCGGCACTCTCCATTTCTCCTTTGGATTGAAGAATAAACGGATGTGGTGGATCTGTGAGTGTTGATGGAACGAAAAGCATAAATTTATCCCCAAAAGTTTGGAGGCTAACCAATAAATCCAATATGTTATGCCAATTTTAGTTTTCTTTGTTTATGTTTCTGCACTTTTTGTGAAGTCACGATTTTTGGCTAAAAATGAAAAAAATTCAACAATTTTTGAAAAAAGCCTTTTGGTTCTGAGGTTCTTTTGCGCTATGCATTTTAATAGAAACAAAAATTTTAATGCAAATTTTGGCTCGACTTGCAAAAATTTGAAAAATTTCAAGGTAGGCCAAAATTTTTGGGAATGATGAAATCAGACACACTCTTTACATAAAAATTTCAGCAAAATTGGTATAAAAAATCAAATATCAACTAAAAATCCATCATCAAACTTAACACATCCGATATGGACACAAATCATAGGTCACACATCAAATACCTTCTCCTTTTTCTTCTCTTCCATTCCGAGTTTTATGGAAGGCCCTCCTGAGAGTGTACTGTTTACATTGTGTTTATCTTAACCCCTTATCGCGGCAGTGCATGCCGCGTTTATGGGTTGTGGTGGGGTTTGCGTGGTTTCGCCGAATGTCCAATCTTCCTGACTGCGAAGTGACCAGTGTCCGCAATAAACTATGTGCTCGGAGAACCGTTCATTATCCATCAATCCTGTGTGTGTATATGTGACCTGTAAGTGAACCCAAGGGTTCATATTTATTTGCCGACTTTGTGTGTGTCCAGAAATGAGAGAGAAGAGATTTGGTGACAAGGAAGTGGAGCGGATGGACTATATTTGACAACAAGAGCTTAGCTAGGTTCAAATTGTGTGTGTGGTATAGTGGTGTCCATTTTTGGGATTTTTTGCTGCTCTTCGCCTTAGGCCAAAAACATCTCCCACTCAATCGATTTTTCGCCATCTACAGGTTGAAACGAGAGATCCACTTGGAGGTCGTGAGGGAGGGGGTCAACTTGGGCCCTATTGGAACGGAGGGGGGGGGGGTCCACTTTGGATCCTTTGAAGGGGAGGGAGATCACATACTCTACGGCAGATTTTGAAATTCGCATAAAAATCGAGTTCAAGTTGGACTGTCAAATTTTCAAAAAGTTCCTTCACAAAACCCCTACATAAAAAAATCAGCAGGAGGTTTGTGAAGGAACGTTTTGAAAATTCGATGTTTTGATGGTCCAACTTGAACCCGATTTTTATTCGAATTTCAAAATCTGGCCGCCCTGCTCTACGGACATCACCTCCCCCTCTCGTAGCTAAGCCCTTGATTGACAAACATTTTATCCATCATTTCAGCCGACCAAGAAGAGATAAATTCAGGAAAAGTATAAAACTTTCTCAAGGTCAAAGAAAGTCAGGGCTTAATTGCCCAAGGACAAAAAGAGCTCTGGACGCGCGGCTCATTTCAAAAGGCCTAAACCTATTGTGTTTTTGCAAGAAAACTGGATATCCCTCCTGACTTCGCAACAGACGACATGTGCTATGATGGATGTATAACAAAAGAAAAATCAACCATGAAAATTTTTTAATTTTCGGAAAAAGTCGTTTTTCTTATCAGACACTAAATTCAAGAGGTTCAAAAAATTTTCATCAAATTCAAAAAGGGAGTTGGGCAATAGTTAGTCCAGGATTCTATTTTGTCTTGGGGGAGAGATATGTAAAAATTGCTTCGTGCTCATACTTAAAACGTGCAAAATGCATTACCGTATATATGCTTAAAATACACCTCATCTATAAACCAATATCCAATGAACACCTGACAACAACTCGCCTAATAAGTCCTAGAAATGCTCCTAGCCTCGCTCCGACTTTTACGCCATCCAGTGGGCCCCAGCACAACGCCTCATTACCGGGAAAATGCGAAAACCTTCCATTAATATACCGATGTTTAACTTTTTATGAGCTTGCCGCGGAATGCCGTAGCAGGAAGGGAGTCGTCGGCTGCTTATTCCTTGCATTTTTACCTACGCTCCCAATAATTGTATTTGTCAAAAAAGGAGTTTTGTGGTGTGTCGTTGTCGGGCTCGTTATCCTCGAAATCACCTGCTGCTGCTATTGCCCTCATAAATGTAATATCCAGGGGCAACGCCGCCCGAAATAATTGCATATTCCTCAACTATTGATATTCGACCACAAGCACATTCCGTCATAATCGTGTTAGAAGTAATTTTCAAGGAGCATAAGCAAATGAAATGACAACCTACAGAAAACAAGGGCAGAGAAAAATTGTGGATGAAAAATATAAAGCAATAAAAAATCTAACAAAAAGCTGATTTAGCGCATTTTTGGCTAACTCTCCAAGCAGAGTATCAAAAAAAGATTGAAAAATTCTTTCGGCATCGTGTTCACCGTAACGAAAATCGAAAGACCCATACATCGATTTTTTCTTAAATGATGCATCAATTTACTTCTTTTTTTATATTTGCAACAAAAAACCATTTATCACCCATTTTTTCTTCTCAAAAATGCCGGGAATGCTTCTTCAAAGATTTTGTTCTCTGCTCTACTCATCGCCCTGCCAGTAGCCGCTCATCGAATTTTCACAATTTGTAGTACACTTTCTTCCCGTTCTTTTCTCGTACTCATATGAAAACACGTTAATATTTTTTCTTTGCCTTTGTTTTTGGCTGCTTTAAAGGTCAGAGTCCAAGATCAGATGATAAGATGGACAAAAAATTGGTTTTTTATTCATATCATTATTCGCATTTTTCGTTGAATTATAAAGGATTTTTGCAGTTCAAAGAATTTTTTAAGAAAAATCTTGATTTGATGGAGAATCTTTCTAATGTGTTTACTTCTTCCCTATATAATTTGGTACTACTAAAGATTAGCGGCCCCACTTAATGTGATTTTTTTCAAAAAAATTTTTTAGCCTTTTTTCTTTGGAAATGATCTCTGTAGGAGTAACTTTATGCGGGAAATTGATTGCGCGCATTGACAAAACATGAAAACGAGTTTTTTTAGAAAATGAGCCGTATCTACTTCATAAGCATGTGTTTCATTTTGAAAAAATCACGTTAACACGTGTGTTTCAAGGGAGACAAATTCTGAAGTCAGCATAAATGTTGACTATGGCTATGTAGGTGTTATAACAATGTAATTGCACCATTTTAACACTCGGACGGCCAAAACCCAAAAGGGGTAGGATCGAGGCAACTTTTCATGCTGATTACGAATATGAAAAAATTTTTGAAAAAAAAGTTCAATAAGGGGGGTCTAGGACCCCATCTTTGTGGGTACCTCGTTAAATTTTAAGATTTTTTTGTAATCGCCATATGTTCTCGTAGGAATTGAATTGAGAGGCCGTTGACCCCTCATTTGGAAGGTGGTGATCTGCCCTACAACGTTTATAACGACACCTATATCAAATTTTCGCTTCAATAAAAAGTTAATTGCAATTCTGTGTGAAATCCTCTGTTTTTTTGACATGGTATTGACAAAGATCGGAATTTTTTACCCGGTTACGAGAGTTTTCAGCCAAAGATTTTTATCACATTTTGTAGCCCAGATTCCCAGGAAAATTTTGGTATATTGGGTTTGGTATGTTAGTACAGAAGTTTTTTGAGTTAAAGCTAATTTATTATTAAACAATGGTGGTTTTTCGATATTTTTAGCGTAGCATGACCCTAAAATCTATGTTAACTTATTTCTTTTTGCCAAAAAATGAGTTGTTTTACCGTTTTGGGCTATGGCCAACAATTTCTGATCATTTTAGACCAATTTTGAAAAACTTTATTTTTGGGTCCAGATTCGTGGTCGAGGTTCAGAGCAAAAATGGTAGATGTTTAAGGGGTTAACATATTCGCTCAAAAATGATCAGAAATTGTTGGCCATAGCCTAAAACGGTAAAACAACTCATTTTTTGGCAAAAAGAAATAAGCTAACATAGGTTTTGGGATTTTGCTACGCTAAAAATATTGAAAAATATCGAAAAATCACCATTGTTTAATAATAAATTAGCTTTAACTCAAAAAACTTCTGTACTAACATACCAAACCCAATATACCAAAATTTTCCTGGGAATCTGGGCTACAAAATGTGATAAAAATCTTTGGCTGAAAACTCTCGTAACCGGGTAAAAAATTCCGATCTTTGTCAATACCATGTCAAAAAAACAGAGGATTTCACACAGAATTGCAATTAACTTTTTATTGAAGCGAAAATTTGATATAGGTGTCGTTATAAACGTTGTAGGGCAGATCACCACCTTCCAAATGAGGGGTCAACGGCCTCTCAATTCAATTCCTACGAGAACATATGGCGATTACAAAAAAATCTTAAAATTTAACGAGGTACCCACAAAGATGGGGTCCTAGACCCCCCTTATTGAACTTTTTTTTCAAAAATTTTTTCATATTCGTAATCAGCATGAAAAGTTGCCTCGATCCTACCCCTTTTGGGTTTTGGCCGTCCGAGTGTTAAAAACTACTCTTTTTAAAAACATTTCAAAAACTGTTTTTAAACCCATTCGAATAAAAATAAAGCTATTCCGAAAAGATTCGAAAAAAATAAAGTCAAAAAATCGATGTACTAATAAAAAAGAGGTACGTTCGATACGAAAATTCTAATAGCTTTTTACAAAAAAAGATTTTCACTCAATTCCTTTTTTATCTTGTTAGATAATATTAGTTGAACGATAATCGCCATTTTTTATATAAAAAATTTTTTATTAATTTTTTTATATATGCCAAAAAATGGATTAAAAAATGGTCATTTTTGATACAATCGTGATAAAAAATTAAGAAAAAAATTTTCACATAAAAAATGGCGATCCATGCTCTTCTAATATTATTCAACAACATAAAAAAGGAATGGAGTGAAAATCTTTTTTTGAAAAAAGTTATTCACTGAAATCAGAATTTGTCCCCATTTTATGGTATATGAAACATACGTGGTTAAGTGGGATCGCTAATCCTTAATAGTACCTATGATTTTTATGAATCTGACCATATTTTTATTTACGTTTTAAGATGATCAATTATGTGATAAACATTTGATAATTCCTTTAAAAATTAGACCGCTTTTTTGAACAATTTTACTTGTGAAATTTCTTTGATTGTTTTTTGTGCGCTTTTTAGTGCTTTATCTTGTCGACTTTTTTTTATTATCAAACTTTTATTTCCCTTTGTAAAAAATATCCAGTACTAGATAATTTTTCTAACAATATTAACAGTCTAACCAATGATTGCCAGTTTGCGGTTTCGGTTCCTGATGTGAAATCGGAACTTTTTACTAAAAAGTTTTCATCAAATTCATAATGTTTTTCGCCAAAATTTCTCTATTTTCTGAGAATTTGCAGCTTAAAATGGCAATTTTGAAAAAAATTTCGCGCCTGCGGCGCTGTTTTTTTTTTGCTTAGACGTCAAGATTTTAACAAAATCTATGCTTAAGAGAAACTTTCTTGAGTGTTCAAAGGTTAACGTCGAATTGCTGTTCGAGACGTTTAGCGCGCAGCCTAAAACACCCAAGATAATTTTGTTCAGCCAAAATTTCTTTCTGATGTACAGGGTGTTCCAAATTTTTTTACGCTAAAATTTGCTTATAACTTTTTTTAAAGGGGATGTGGAACTTGCAGCAAGTTCTCCGAATAAAATAAAGGGAAAATATAATCAACTCAAGTGGGAGTAGATCCCGAGAACGTTAGAGTCAAATCGAGGAGCACTACCACTAAGCCAAGCTCACATAAAAATGATAAGGTCAATTTTTTCCCCAGATTTTTTGGGATTTTCAAAAAATGCAATTTTCTCTGTTTTCCTAAGCTTTTTAGCGCTCCAAATAAATTTCACTAAACCCCTAGGTGTAATTTTTCATGAGGAATCGAATGAACCCACTTTCGTCCCATGAAAAGCGCAGAAAACTCCTTTTTCAAAACATTTTCTCGGGTTGACCTTATCATTTTTGAAAAATTACACCTAGGGGTTTAGTGAAATTTATTTGGAGCGCTAAAAAGCTTAGGAAAACAGAGAAAATTGCATTTTTTGAAAAAATCTGGGGAAAAAATTGACCTTATCATTTTTATGTGAGCTTGGCTTAGTGGTATAGTTTGTTTCAAAAAGAGATATTATAGAAACTTCCCAACCCCAGTTATGAGCGATCCCGTCCGATCTGGCAAGTTAAGCAACGTGGGCCCGCTGGTTCGATCCCCGAGGGTGATTTTTGAGAATTTAAAAAAAAATTTTATCAGACCCCCTAAATTCGACCTCCTAGAATTTTTGCCTATTTTTATTTTACTTAAAAAAATTTTTCTAGGCCTGAAAATTGACTTTAAAATATCATTTAAAAATGAAATCTTGAATTATGATAATTCTATCATAATTTGTAATCTCATTCAATGATATTTTATATATTTTT
This sequence comes from Acrobeloides nanus, assembly GCA_900406225.1. Lineage (NCBI taxonomy): Eukaryota > Metazoa > Nematoda > Chromadorea > Rhabditida > Cephalobidae > Acrobeloides > Acrobeloides nanus. The sequence continues at coordinate 236 of OZJO01019391.1, read as the reverse complement.
TAAAGTCAATTTACAGGCCTGAAAAAATTTTTTCAAGGAAAATAAAAATAGGCAAAAATTCTAGGGGGTCGAATTTAGGGGGTCTGATAAAAATTTTTTTTAATTCTCAAAAATTATCCTCGGGGATCGAACCAGCGGGCCCACGTTGCTTAACTTGCCAGATCGGACGGAATCGCTCATAACTGGGGTCGGGAAGTTTTCTATAATATCTCTTTTTGAAACAAACTATAGTGCTC
>OZJO01019386.1:0-11311 GCA_900406225.1 Acrobeloides nanus | reverse complement strand
CGATGTTTCCTTATTTCACTCCACAACAGGAATTGCGTCACTCGGATTTTGGACGTCTTAATTCAGCACTCAAAGGTGCGTAGTTAGTATAAGGGCTTATCCATAAATTATGTAAACGGCTGAAATTTGCATAATTTTCGAGTTCAGATTGAACCGTCAAAGTGTCGAATTTTCAAAAAGTTCCTTCACAAACTCCTATTATTTAATATTTTTCTGATCATTTTCAGCTTAAAAACGCCATATTTATATAAAAGAAATCGCGAATTTTTGTTTAAAAACCGAAAGATAAAAAACTGACCGAAACCGAAGGTCCAAAAAAGACCGAAACCGAACGATTTTTATTGGTTTTCCTACTCTAGGCGTATCTGAGATCGGTCGTATTGTAAGATATTGAAATCCTGATACGCCACTGGTTATCACCATGAACAATTTCTATCGTGCCCAAAATTCGCATATTTAAGGCCTGTGACATAATTTTCACTTTTTGTAAATTGGAGTATCATTAAAATACTTATCTAAATAAATTTAGCTGCAGCTGATTTTTATGTCTAAAAATATCAAGCATATAATTTTTTAGCTTCAAAATTTGTTCACCCTAAAATTTTTTCTTGCAGTAAATTTTAATGCCAATCTTCCAGGTTTGATTGTCGAAATCCGCTATCGCGGCAAGCCTATCATTTTCCGCATCGCTAACGTAAGCTCTGAAACGGCTTTTAATAAGACATTCAAAGGTCGTGATGGACGCACTATGAATATTGTGGATTATTTTCAGCAACAATACGGAATCCGTCTTAAGTATGAAAAAATTTCATAACATTTTTAAAAATTCGATTGTTTTAGCTACCCTCATGCACCGATGATTACGAGTTTGGAGGCGAAAAGCAACGTTTATCCGATGGAGTTATGCTTTGTCCGGGAAAACCAGCGTGTCAATAAGAATCATATGACTCGTGATGAGGATGCAAAAATGATCAAGGTTCGAAAATTTTGTTCTAATTTATTATTTTTGTATGCAAATTTTGGATTCATAGAATATAACACACTTATTTTGGTTTCAAAAATCGATTTTTTGTCTCAAATTCTACTCATTTTTGGTTTAAAAATCGATTTTTTACTCATACCTGAATTCATTTTATATTTTTTTCAGGCCTGTGCCGTGCCTCCAATCCAGCAGCACAAGCAAAATCTTCTCATCACGAAGGCGCTCCACATTGACAACGAAAATGAGTGGATGAAAAACGCAGAGATTGGAGTCACCAACTCAACTCTCAAAGTTGAAGCTCGTGTTCTCCAAAATCCAATCATCAATTTTGCCAACGATCAATCAGACCATCAGCGTGTGGATGACCTTTCCGGAAAATGGCGTGCTGGCAAGCAATTCTTGCGCCCTGCTGAGCCACCGGTTTGGGGTGCATATTATATCTTGGCAAATAGCGACCGTTTTACGGACGCTCATTTTAAGTATGTGAATTTTAATTATGTATAATTTCTCATATTCTTAACACCCCGAGGACCAATCAAGACATTGATACATCTGGATAGTATGACCGATGTAGATTACGAAAGCCAAAAATCTGGTCGAGAACAACATTTCCAAAAAATTTAGGGGCTTCCGAAAGTTTGTATATAGGTGCATAAATATCATTTCATTCAAACAGTTACTACGCATCGTAGAAAAGGTTTTATGACTTGTTCAATGACTCATCGAAAAACTGATGATTAGTGCTTCACGATGGTATATTGATCTTATAAAAGTTTTAGGCCTTTATTCGGAGTACATAATTTTTGCTCAAATGTTTTCCTTAAAATTGACGATTTTTCTTTCTAGGACATTCTTGCAAGCTTATGTGAAAGAGTGCAACAAGCGTGGACTTCAATTGTCTACCCCGGCTGAGTATTGTCGTATAGAAAACAGCTCTCGCGCTATTGCTGAGAAGATAAAGAATGTGGCTGAAAATAATGGTGGATTTATCTTGTTTATCACCAGCAAGACTATAACCGAGCTGCACAGTAAGAATCGTTTTTATAAAAGAATGTTTAAGGAGTTAGAACCTGGATACCGAGCGCCTACGAGTCTTTAGAGCGCTTTTATAGTTCTCTTGAAGTTCGCATAAACGAACTAGTCTGACAAACATCAAAAATTGTTTAAGGGAACAAAAGGGATAAGGGAAAAAATGTCGGGTAACCGCTCAAAATCGTATATTCCGAGAGAAATCGATGTTTGTACTAGAGATTAAATTTTTTTCAGAGTCCATCAAATTTTACGAACGCCGATATGAAGTGGTCACCCAGGACCTTAAGCTCAGCTCTGTCCAGGACATCATCGAACGTGGCCGGCCACAGACCTTGGAAAATATCGTCCAGAAAACGAACATGAAACTCGGTGGCCTCAACTACTCGATCATAATAACTGAGCCTGGACTCAAAGATCTCTTTGGCCCTGCGACTCTTTATCTCGGTTTGGCTATGAGCCATCCTGGATCAGTTAGCGACTATGAAAGGCCACGTGGTACAAGTTTACAATATTCGGCTCCCTCCGTGATTGGTTATGCTGCCAATATGATGAAGCATCCGTTTGAATTTGTTGGTGATTGTCTTTATGGAGAGCCTCGACGTGATGAAAAAGTATGGATTGTAAAAACATTTGATTATGGTTTAAAAAATGGATTGTGATTTATGTTTATGCGAATTTTAAGTACTAAAAACGGACAAAATAAAAAAATTTACAAAATTACCCCTCCGATCTACGGTATTTTTGAAGCTAAATGCAGAAGATGAAAATTTTGCATAATCCTATCGTCGCCGCTGATAGGGAGGAATTTATTTTTTAGGTTGATGTCATTTCTGGTATCGTCCGCAACTGCTTGGCCCGTTTCCGTGAGAATCGAAATTGCGACCCCAAAAGAATCATCATCTACCGAAATGGTACATCCGAGGGACAGTTTGGCTTGGTGCTCCAGTTCGAGATTCCGCTCATCAAGCATGCTTTGAAGGCAGAAAATTGTGATGCCAATATTACTTTGATTGTGCCGACTCGTGCCCACAATATTCGTCTTTTTGAGCATCCGGTAAAAGTTGATTTTTAAGCGAAAATTGGATCAAACTCGGCTTTGTGGTATCACATTTATGCATAAAAATTTGATTTTTTGAGTTAAAAATAGATTTAAAAAATCGATTTTGTACTCAAAATGAGTCAAAAATGGATTTTTTTAAATCTCTCTAAAAAACTACTATTTTGAATCATTTTGGCTCACAAATTTACTCTATCGTTTTTTGAGTTCAAAATGGCTTAAGCATCGAAAATTTATTTTTAGATCAAGCCTAGTGTAAAATCTACTGAGCAGAATATCAAGCCAGGCACCGTTGTTGATACTGGAATCGTCCATCCGACATATTGTGAATTTTATCTCAACTCGCATTTGGCTTTGCAAGTAAGTGGAATTCTTTATTATATCAGGGGGGCAAAAGTTCGGGGACAAACGACCAAAAGTTCAGGAACAGACCGACAAAAGTTCGGGTACACCTGACAAAAGTCTGGGGACACTACCTCCTCAGATTTTGCGTTTTTTGTATTGAAAACACCGAAAAACGCAAAATCCGAGGGAGGTAGTGTCCCCGAACTTTTGTCGGTCTGTCCCCGAACTTTTGCCCCCCCTCCTGATAACAAAAATTTTCAAGCAGTGCTAAAATTTGTATATATTAGGGATCGGCCAAAACTCCGAAGTACACTGTGCTTATCGATGACAACAACTTGTCGATGGATGCTCTCGAAGGCATGACTCACATGTTGTCATTTGGCCACCAGATTGTCAACATGCCGACCGGCCTTCCTTCACCGGTTTACATCGCCAGTGAATATGCGGAGCGTGGTCGAAATTTGTTCGGCGAATACAAGAGGGAAATGGGCAGGAATAATGAGACTCAATTTACACTGGAGAAGGTCACCGCTCGCTTGAGCTACTACAACTCGCATCTTGGTCATGCTCGAATCAATGCTTAAGGTGGTATAAAAAATATTATTGACTGAATTTAAGCTAATGAAAATTGCTGCACAACAGGGTTTCAGATTTTAAAATTCGCATAATTAATCAAGTTATAGTTGGACCGTAAAAGTAACGAATTTTCAAAAAAGTTTCTTTCGAAGCCCCTCCTGAAAAATTTAGCCATATTCTCGCAAAATTTTGAAATCAAGCGTTAAAACTTGTTCTTATTCAATTTTTTAGACTCCATTTTGTCCACCACAACACTTCAAATATCCAAGAACGAGAATATGATAGATTTTTATCATATTTATTTTGTTCGCTTTTTATATTTATATTATTGTTAATATTTTGAAATTATCCTCTTGCTTCTCAATTTTAAAATTTTGCATATTTTTGGTATACTTTCGTTCTCTTTACTTATTTTGAATTTTTTGTCACCTCAAAAATTTCTCATTACTTATCATTTACTTATTAATTGGTGCATATTAACATGTGCAAGTTTATATGTTATTAGTTTTTATTCTTGATTTTTCTTTTATTTTGAATAAATTTTTGAAAAAGATTTTTGTTGATTTTTGATCTAATTCTGATATTGTTTCGTTGTGGGCTTAACGATCTTCTAGGATAGTTTCAAAAATTTTGATTTCAAGAATTTTTTTAATAGAGTATAAGAAGGCCCATACAGAAACGGTTCATCCGGAAGCACCGGCGACACTAGGATTTTCGACTTTTTTTAGCCCCTTGTTTATATTAAATGCATTGGCTTTCTTCACGGTGTCCAAAGTTGCAAGAAACAGTAGAAAATGAAAAATTCATGGCCAAATGCGATAATGATATAATTTCATGCAGAAGAATCTAGAAGTGATAAACAACGGAATCTCTCAAAAAGTTGCGCTTTTCATGATTTTTTTCTTATACCTGTGGCTCTATAGAGCCAAAATCTATATTATATAACATGAAAAATGTAAAAACTTGGAACAATTAGACTTCGAACTTTCAATCTTTCGCATACAATTATAACTTTTAGCTTTGAATTTTTCATTTTCGACCTTTTTTCAACTTTGGGCGTCGTGTTTTCTTGTAAATCCAAATCGTGCTCTTCTCAAAATTCCGATCCTCTACTCTACCTCAGGCAATGCTGCACACTTCAATAGAATAATAAATACTACGATTTCGAGGATGTAAAGTTTTATAAAGATCGTGGCAAATGTGCATTGCACATTTGTTCTACCTAGAATAATCGAGCAGCTGTCGTATCTTTTCCATACTCACTTTCTCGATTAAACTTTTGCTCAACCGGTCAAATGGGTCGAAATCAGATCATTTGAATGAAAATCTATTTCCGAGGATTTCTCCACATTTCTTTGGTGCTTAAGTTTATTTCTTGCAGGAAAATTTTTAGATTTTTACACTAAAAATCGAGCCTTTGGTGATCTTTCTTTTCCGCCCACATGTTTGGAAGAAAAAGTAAAGATTCAGAGGGCTGAGCTTCAGCTGAGGATTAAAAATTTCTATCGGCAATAAATTTTTGATCATATGTTTGATTCGTAGTCGGTTTGTTGGCATTTTTCTTGGGGATTAAAAATTTGAGGTTTAGGTTTATGCTAATAGCCAGTAGCGGAACATGATTTGGTTTTGGGGCCACCTAGGTAAAACCTCATTTTTCTTAAGAAATTTTAGGAATTTGGCCAAAAATGTTATTTTTCTTAAGAAATTTTATGTTTTGGGGAGAGGCATGGTCCCCTGGCCCCCGCTGACTCCGTCACTGATAATAGCCCTCTGTAAAAGAACCCTCCTCGGAAAACCTAACTCGTACTCACTATACTATACTTGGCTAGATTTAGCCCCGTGATCAAATTTTACTATTTTTTTATTAAATCCTATTTTTTGAGGTACTCAACCTTACTACTCTTCATTTTTTCTTGTTGTTTCATTTCTCTCATACTCATCCAAAATGGATTATGAAAATGACCCAGGCTGGCAATTTTTGCGGCCGAGCCGTGAACAAATCATCCAAGTATGACTATTTTTATGTTTTTTATAAATCAAAAATATTAGGTATTGCAATTTTTATATGTGTTTGATTCAAAAATCGTTGCAAAATTATTAAAAAAAGCCAAAAATGGAATTCGCGGCAGAAAAATTTTGGCCTAACATCATCATCATATTCAGCATAGTTAGTCTTTAAACGACACCCATCATGCTATGTAAAATAGAAATTTTACTGGCTCACTATCTACTAGGCTATGATAACAGTTTATAGACCTGGTTCGATTCCCGTATGGCTTGATATGTTTAAAATCAGCTGAAAATTTTTGCATTTGTGTAATTTTTTATGCTGAACAATATTTTAAAAGAATTGATGAGTTTTGGTCAAAAGTTTGGATCTTACATTGGTCAAATTTTGAGAAAAATTTCAAAACTGAGTCCAATATTTGGCCAAAATTGAAAAATTCTTCAATAATCTTGTTCAACATGAAAAATTACACAAGTGCAAAAATTTTGAGCTAATATTAAATTTATCGATCCTAGTGGAGATCGAACCAGAGCCTATAATCTGATAGCATAGCCTAATGGATAGCGAGCTAGTAAATATCGAATTTATATAGCAATATAGGTGTCGTTTAGAGCTTTTCGACTATCCCGAACAAAGTGGTGACAATATTTTTGGATGAAAAAATTTCTTTTATGAAATTCGTGTCGTGAAAGAAAAAATTTTTTATTCGTTTTTCTCAGTTAATGGGTCACCTCAAAAATTTCAATACCCAAAAATTTTTGCTTGTCACCAAATTCAAAAAAATCTAATTAATAAGTCTCTTCAGGTGTATACAAATGGATAGCAAGTAAACTTTTTTTATTAATATCAATGTAACATATTACTAACACTCCCTATAAACACTATAAATACTTAGGGCTTTTTAAATTTTTTGAGTAGCCTATGAAAAAACAGTGCTCCAAAAAAGTAATTTTGAACTCTATAGGACCAATCGAGACCTTATGACTCGAAGAAAAACTGCTGGGTTCCCGATGAAGAAGAAGGTTATCTAGCGGCTGAAATTAAGTCGACCCAAGGTGATACTATCACTGTTATTACTGGAAAGATGAATGAGGTAATGGGTTACCCCCCCCCCCCCAAATTAAAAAAATTAAAATTTCCAGAAAACCTTAAAAAAGGACCTCATCCAAGAAATGAACCCACCAAAATTCGAAAAAACTGAAGACATGGCTAATTTGACTTTCTTAAACGATGCCTCTGTGCTCCACAATCTTCGAGCACGTTATAGCTCTATGCTGATCTATGTAAGCCAAAATTTGCATATTTCCAACAATTTGCATCTAATGCAAATTTTAGACTTATTCTGGACTTTTCTGTGTCGTCATCAACCCTTATAAGCGTCTTCCAATTTATTCTGAAACGGTCGCTCGTATGTATATTGGTAAAAGGCGTAACGAGATGCCACCCCATCTTTTCGCAGTTTCTGATGAGGCCTACCGAAACATGCTTCAAGATCATGAGAACCAGTCTATGTTGATTACTGGTGAATCTGGTGCTGGTAAAACTGAAAATACAAAAAAGGTGAGAGCATGTTCACTTACATTTTTAAAAAAAGAACACTCAATTGAGTTGATCAAAACCGCTTTAGGTCATTGCCTACTTCGCATCCGTTGGTGCTAGCCAAGCAGAAGCAGCCGAAGCTTTGGCCGCTAAAAAAGCTGGTGGCGCAGCCGCCACCCCAGCGGGCAAACGTGTCACACTTGAAGATCAAATCGTCCGTACCAACCCCGTACTTGAAGCTTTTGGTAATGCCCGTACCGTCCGTAATAACAATTCGTCACGTTTCGGCAAATTCATTCGTATTATGTTCAACAAGTTCGGAAAAGTCGCTTCTTGCGATATTGAACATTGTAAGTGGGGGAAAATACCACACAGAGATACCAAAAGATGGAGTATGGAAAATTTTCCAAGCAAAAAGGATATGCCCATCATGTTTAGCATAGTCGAAAACCTTTAAACGACAGAGATAATATCAAATTTATATGACATTATGGGTGTTTCACTATCCACTAGACTATGGATCTAGTTTATAGGCACTGGTTCGAACCCCGCTTGGGATTTTAAAATTTAAACATTCTCAAAATTTTTGCATTTGTGTAAGTTTTCATGCTGAACAAGACTATGAAGGAATTTTTCGATTTTGGTCAAAATTTTGAGGCATTTTTATTAGTCAAAAATGGCCAAAATTTAAAAATTCCTATGAAATCTTGTTAAGCATGAAAAATTACACAAGTGCAAAAATTTTGAGTCAATTTTTAATTTATCGATCCTAGTGGGGATCGAACCAGGACCTATAAACTGATGACATAGCCTTATGGATAGTGAGTTAGTAAAAGTTTGAATTAATATGACATGATGGGTGTCGTTTAGAGATTTTCGACTATGCTGAGCACGATGGTGACAATATTTTTGCTTAAAAATTTTCCTGGAAGGAAATGTAATTTTTAGGTGTGATCTAAAAGCTCATTTTATCATAGTGCCGTACCCAGGGTTTTTTCTTGGGAGGTACAAGAAAGATCCCGATTTTCATTTTGATCAAAAACATAAGGGGAACCCTTTGGATTTTTAAAACTTTTTTGGGGGGGGACATGTACCCCCAGTACCTCCCCCCCCCCATTCGGTACGGCCATGTTTTATCATCTTCGATTCCCCTGCAACTTAAACTATTTAAAAAATCTAGATCTCCTCGAAAAATCTCGTGTCATCCGACAAGCTCCCGGCGAACGTTGCTACCATATCTTCTACCAAATGCACTCCGGCTTCATCCCTGACCTCAAACAAAAACTCGGTCTTGATAAGCCAGCCAAAGAATACTACTTTATGGCACAAGCCGAATTGACCGTTGACGGTATGGATGACAAAGAAGAGCATGGCATCACCGAAGAATCCTTCGATGTCTTGCTCTTCTCACCCGAAGAAAAGCTGGACTGCTATAGAATCATTGGCGCTATTATGCACATGGGTATCATGAAGTTCAAACAACGCCCACGTGAGGAACAAGCCGAGACGGATGGCACCGAAGAGCATCAAAAGGCTGCTGATTGTTTCGGTGTTGATATGGAGAATTTTGTCCGTTCGTTCGTGAAACCACGTGTGCGTGTCGGTAACGAATGGGTCAACAAAGGTATAATTTTGGAAAATTGTCCCAGAAAAAATTTTTTCAACAAAAATGTTCAACACCATAATGTTCGACATAGTTGATTTGATCTAAACATATGTATCAAGGCATAGTTTTGAAAAAATTTGTGTATTGGCACGAAAATCCTGAAAATCAGGATCAGAGATTAAAACTTTGAAACTATGGCTTGAATGGTATAGTTTAGACCAAATCAACTATGCTGAACAAGATGGCAAGCTTATTTTTAGTCCGAAAAATCTGTCTGACGAAGTTCATCTTTCGAAAAAATTAATATTGAGAAAGAAAATTTTTGGGCCGAAAATAATTCCATACTCGTGTTCAACATGGTCTAAACGACACCTATCAAGCCATAGTTTTGAAAAATTTTGTGTATTGACACGAAAACTCTGAAAAATTTTGAAACTATGATGGGTGTCGCTTAGACCAAATCGATCATGCTGATCAGCATTCATTTTTTGCTAAAATTTTTCTGAATAAAAATCCATATTGTTACGCATTAATTTTAGGTCAAAATCTTGAACAAGTAAACTGGGCCGTGGGTGCCATCGCCAAAGCATTATATGCCCGTGTCTTCCACTGGATCGTACAAAAATGTAACGTCACTCTTGACCAAAAGGGCTTGTCCCGTGACTACTTCATCGGAGTGCTCGACATCGCCGGTTTCGAAATCTTCGACTTCAACAGCTTTGAACAGCTCTGGATCAACTTTGTCAATGAGAAGCTCCAACAATTCTTCAACCACCACATGTTCGTTCTTGAACAAGAAGAATACAAACGAGAAGGTATTGAGTGGACTTTCATCGACTTCGGTCTCGACTTGGCTGCTTGTATCGAACTTATTGAGAAGCCCTTGGGTATTATCTCAATGCTGGATGAAGAATGTATTGTGCCCAAGGCTACTGATCTGACCTTGGCACAAAAGTTGAATGAGCAACATCTCGGCAAGCACCCTAACTTCCAGAAACCACCTCCACCAAAGGGTAAACAGGCCGAAGCCCACTTCGCCATGAAACATTATGCCGGTCTTGTGCGCTACAACTGCATGAAGTGGCTCGAAAAGAACAAAGACCCTCTCAACGACACTCTTGTCGCTGTGCTCAAAGCCTCTCCAGGCAACAACCTCCTCAATCTTGTCTGGCAAGATTACCAAACTCAAGAAGAAGCTGCTGAGGCACAAAAAGCTGGTACCGACCAAGGTGCCAAGAAGAAGGGCAAATCTGGTTCTTTCTTAACCGTTTCTATGGTGTACCGTGAATCTTTGAACAAGCTCATGACCATGTTGAACGCCACCCATCCACATTTCATTCGTTGTATCATCCCGAATGAGAAGAAAACTTCTGGTCTGCTCGACGCTGCGTTAGTCTTGAATCAGTTGACTTGCAATGGTGTGCTTGAAGGAATTCGTATTTGCCGCAAGGGCTTTCCAAATCGAACCCTCCATGCTGATTTCCGCCAACGCTATGCTATCTTGTGTGCGGTAGAGTCAAAAAGCTCGGACGACCCAAAGAAATGTTCGCAAAATATGCTTAACCGGCTTTTGAAAGAAGCCATTCTTACGGAGGAAAACTTCCGTATGGGTGACACCAAAGTTTTCTTCAAAGCTGGTGTGTTGGCCAAGCTCGAAGACTTCCGTGATGAGAAGCTCAAAACGGTCATGACCGCTTTCCAATCGCACATTCGTTGGTACTTGGGTCAAACTCAAAAACGTCGTTTGGGGCAACAAAAGGCTGGTACCGTGTTGTTGCAACGCAACATACGTTCCTGGTGCTCATTGAGGATGTGGCCATGGTTCCAACTCTACACGAAAGTTCGACCGATGATCTATGCTCTAGGTAAAAATTTAAGACACGATTTCTCGAACATTCAAAGGCCCCTGGTACAAGTGTTAAATGGTCCGAGTGCGCTTCAAGTTGAATTTATTTAGTGAGATTAATGCGTGGGAAATTTTTTGAAAGTCATTTCAAATCAAAAATCGGGAAGGCCAAAAATTCAAAAGTGCAATTTTTTAGCCAAAAATGCTATTTTATATACCATTTTTGCCCAAAAATGCGATTTTTTAACCAAAAAATCCAATTTATGCGAAATCGAATTATAATACAGGGTGTCCGTCAATTATGGAACATCGTGATTTTA
>OZJO01019375.1:0-11494 GCA_900406225.1 Acrobeloides nanus | reverse complement strand
AAAAACACCTTTATTTGACTTCTTTCTTCGAAATTTCGACATTTTCCACCGTTTTTGACTATGGCGAACATTTTCTAAGTGTTTTTAGAAAAAATTAAAATTTTTTTGAAAAATTGATTTTTTTGGGTCCATCGGGGGTCTAAAAAATCAATTTTTTCAAAAATTTTCAACTTTTTCTAAAAACACTTAGAAAATGTTCGCCATAGTCAAAAATGGTGGAAAATGTCGAAATTTCGAAGAAAGAAGTCAAATAAAGGTGTTTTTGGATCCCTTTGATTTCAACGGAAACGTTAAAAAACGCTATTTTTTTATTTTTTTCTATTCCTCAAAAAGTGACGATTCCCCCGCTTTCCGGCTTTGCAAAAGTTGTTATTCAGACACTATTCTATAAGATGACGTCGAGTTTTTTTAAATCTCTCCGCCATTTGAAACGGGGGTGGTGTGCGTCGTTTTAAAAAATGAAAATGCATGCAAAATTATATTTTTTTAAAATTTTTTATGCAAATTTTGTTGTTTTTATTAAAAATTTAAAAAACTAGTTTTTGCATGTATTTTCATAAAAAATTATCGTGTTTCTCGAATCAAAAACCCCTATGCAAATATTTCATGAAGTTTGGAGGAATAGAAAAGAATTTGACCCAAGCGGGATGACCCATGGCCGAGTGGTGCCAGGATTTTTACTCATAGGTCTCGGGTTCGAATCCCGTTTCAAATTTAAAGTTGTCCAAATTCCATGAAAATGTTTGCGCATCTCTATTTTGGTCTCTACAACACTTTGCAATCATTTTTTGGCCATTAAATACTTGCTGGAGCTGTAAAGTAAGGTTAGGTTTTATAAAAGTTAAAATCATTATTACTAATAGCTCCAGCAAGTATTTATGGCTAAAAAATGATTGCAAAGTGTTTTAGAGGCCAAAATAGAGATAAGCAAAAAATTTTATGGAATTTTGAGAACTTTAATTTGGAAGTGGAATTCGAACCTCGCGACCTATAAGTGCAAATCCTGGCACATTACCACTCGGTCATGAGTCAAATCCCCAAAATCTTATGATATGATACTCGTTTTGAAGCCCTCGGCGAGCTGAGTCGATTGGCGACATTTTTAAATTTTGATCCTTGTCATTTTGATACTCCGTGCTATAAGTTACCTCCATAATATCTATTAGGTTGTGGCACCGGTGGCATATTATATACTATTGTTGGAGCATGAGATGACAGAGGTTGAGACGGATTAGAGGGATTTTCAATTTGTGACTGAGTCTGGTCTCTTGGCGAAAGCTGTTGAAAAATTGGCTCAAAATTAGGATTTTGAACCGAATTCATCGAGGCAGTGTGTTCAGAAAACGAAGAATCTCCTTGATATTGAGGTGGGGCAGCTGGATAATGGCGACTCATCTTATAACTCTTTTATATAAACTTACTAAAATTAAAGATCCATTGTCACAATTTCCCCCCAAAAAAGTAATGCAAATTTGTAGAGGACATTTTTCTGAACAACTTTTTTCAAAAACACAACCATCTCAAAACTTCATTTCATAGAGAAAAGTAGCAAGAAAAGATTATATAATTTGAAATATGTGTATTAAAACGAAAACTTGCTCCCGTGCAGATCGTGTCAATACACAGACTTTTGGCAAAAATATAAATTATGGCAAATTTTGCTAATCTAAAGAATTTTCAATTTTTGACTTCCTACTTTGTTAGCGATTTTTACATTTTTTGCTCCTCGGCCCCTGAAAATTGACTTGGTCAGGGATGTCGGCCAGGAATCCTAGTTTATTTTTATGTATGTCTCGATACCTCCCTCTGACGGAAAATTTCGATCTAGAGCCCAAAAAGTGAATTTTTGAGGGGTCAAAAAGCGTTATTAATAGAAAGAAAGTCACTTTTCTCAAAAACTATAATGCTAGGATCATGATCGAGATGTCGTTGGAAAGGGCAACGATGGGCAATAAAAACGTGCTTTAAATTGTGGGAAACGCATTTATAGAAAAAAATTATGATAGAAATACTGAAATGGTTTGGATGCCGATTTTTGCCAAATATGACGACGCAAGAATGGATTTTTTCCGCCAAAAGTCTGTGTATAGACACGATCTGCACGGGAGAAGTTTTCGTTTTAATACACAAATTTTAAATTATACAATCTTTTTTGCCATTTTCTCCATGAAAATGAGGTGTTCAGTTATTGTGTTTTTAGAAAAAGTTGTTCAGAAAAATTTCCTCTACAAGTTTGCAAAGCTTTTTTAGTTGCAAATTTTTCGTGAATATGGTCATTTAAAGGAGAAGTCTGAGTGGAAAAAAGTTGCCATTTTGTTGTTATTCGGAAAGGGCATGAAAAGATGGAGCATTTTTTGTTTTTATGGTAATTTCGGAATCGTTTTCAAGATAAAAAGTTAGCGATTTGAAATGTTGTGTATTACAACGAAAACGTGTATTTATGTATTACGGCGAAAACATGTACCTTAATATTTACGATAATTTTTAACTTGCATCAATTAAATTTTCATTATTGAAGCAATTATTCATAATTATCCGATTAATCGCTTCAATAAACAACTTTTTTAATTGATGCAAGTTAAAAATTATTGTAGAATCATGCAGGTCATGTTTTCGTTGTAATACACAAAATTTCAAAAATCGCCAACTTCACACGCAATTATCTCGAAAACGACAACGGTTCAGAATTTATCGTAAAAACAAAAATGCTCCATCTTTTTATGTCCTTTCCAAATAACAACAAAATGACAACTTTTTTCGTTCAACTGGTCCCGGCCAGTTTTGAACAGAATTTTTTAATTCTGTTCAGACTGAAAGTTCAAGTTGGGGCCATCAACCTTTGAGTAAATTCCAAATCGTTAACCCTTTGGAGATATTTGCCAAACAAGATTGCATAAAAAATTTTAAAGTGTTTGTGTATTGAAACGAAGGGATTGACACCATTTGAATTTGATCTATGTATTGAAACGAAAATTATTAAAAAGAATCAATTGTCACACCGATTTTTAAAATTTTCATTAAAAACATTTGTCATTTTTTATATAACTCTATGAGACGAATAAAAGAACACCAAAATTATCCATTTTGGAAATTGTTTTGAGTTATTGAAACGAAAAAATGAATCAAGGTTTTCGTTCCAATAACTCAAAACAATTTCCAAAATGGATAATTTTGGTGTTGTTTTATTCGTCTCATAGAGTTATATAAAAATGACAAATGTTTTTAATGAAAATTTTAAAAATCGGTGTAACAATTGATTTTTTAAAATAATTTTCGTTTCAATACACAGATCAAATTCAAATGGTGTCAATCCCTTCGTTTCAATACACAAACACTTTTAAATTTTTTATGCAATTTTTTTGTTTTGCAAATATCTCCGAAGGGTTAACGATTTGAAATTTACTTCTAATGCAAAAGTTGATTGCCCCAACTCGAACTTTCAGAAAAAATTCTGTTCAAAACTGGTCGTGTCCTTCAAAGAATTAAAAAAATTGATTAAAAAATGAATTATATCAATAATCAAATTTTTCTTATTTAACACAGGCCGACTAGCCCCACATCAATGCTTTCTTTATAAACAGTCATCGCCCTTATGCATGCAATATGAGTCAAGAAAAAACCTTATAGCATTCTTTGCAATTAATACATATTTTTTATGGAATGTATATGCTATAGAATAATGTTATATACATAAGCGTATAATAATGATATTTATAAGGTTTTACAGGTTGGCTAAAAAATGAGATTTTTGGGCGATTTTTTCAACATTTTTTCATTTTTACCAAAATCAACCTATGGTGGTTTTTCTATACGAATAATCGATTGCGCGCATTTCCGAATGGCGAAAACGCTGCCCTAACACTGAATTAGCACATTTTTGCGAAAATTTGAAAACTCCTGAAAAAATAGGCTAATTCAGGGTGAGGGAAACGTTTTCATGGTTTGGAAATGCTCTTAATCGATTTCTCGCATAGAAAAACCCCTAAAGGAACATTTTGGTGAAAATTGGAAAATTTTAAAAAATTGCCAAAAACCAAAACATCTCATTTTTGCCACCCTATAGATGGATAGAACCAGTATAAAAAGCCAGAGACACCATCGAATTGAAATTTTGTAATTGGACCTTTATTTGGCTTTTTTGTAGTATCTTCTAGCTATGATGCCATTACATTCAAGTTGCTAAAACTTACATGGTAGTCCAAAACACGGATTTTTTCCAAATTTTTCATGTTTTTTAATTTTCACCTAACAACTTACATGGGGGATTCCATGCGAGGAATCGATTGTACACTTTGCCAACCTTGAAAACGCTTCACTAACTCTGTATTAGCCTATTTTCGCTTCAATGCACACACCTCTTTCCTGAATTTTTTTGGACTACTCTTTACAAATCTTATATAAATCTTTCTTATATAAAAGTGTAATGGTGTCTGTGCGTTCGGACTAACTTTTGAAGGTGCGATCCAAACTCTTAACACTATAAGTCATCGTGATCAGCGCAAAATTCTAAGACGTTTGACACCACTTTTGTGAAATTTGGTGAAAACATTTTTTCGATTTTTACCCCTTGGGGGACCAAAGTGAAAAAATCGAAGTTGTAAAAAATTTCTCCAAACCGGCTGATTTTTTGTACTCGGGGGTTTTCGGGTATGGGGAACACGAATCCGAAAGAATTTTTTGATTTGGAGCGCATGAAAAATTAGAAAATCGGAAAAAAATTTTCGCGTTATAAATGTATTACATCAAATAGTTTGGCAAAGACAGACTAGCTAGTGTTTGTCAGACTAATTCGCTTTATACGAATTTCAAGAGGACTATAAAAGAGCTCAAAGGCGCTCGGAAATGCTCTAAAGACTCGGAGGCGCTCGGAAGACTCGGGGCGCTCGAAAACGCTCTAAAGTCGGAGGAACTTGGAAGCATTCGGAGGCGCTTGGACACGCTCTAAAGACTCGGAGGCGCTCGGTAGCACTCGGGGACGCTCGGAAGCGCTCTAAAGACTCGGAGGCGCTCGAAACGCTCTAAAGACTCAGAGGCGCTCGGTCTCCAGGTTCTCATAGACAAACCCCTATATGTTAGTTTGGCGAAAATTAAAAAACTGAAAAATCGCAAAAAATCCGGTATTTTGGATCACCCTGTACAAATCAATAAAAAATTTTGTTTGAAAATTTTTTACCAAAACAAGCTCCTTTCCAGCAATATAATATGTTGCTATATCAGGATTGTCATTTAGCATATAGAAATGAATATGCCGTTCGTACAATTTTTCTGTTACTGGATCGTATGTGTAGAGTACCTAAAAATTCTTAAAGGATCAATCCAGTCGGGGGAAAAGTTGCCACTTTTGTTGATATTGCGAAAGTTCATGAAAAGTGGGGCATTTTTTTAAAGTAATTTATGATTGCTGAGTCCTGTTTCATGGTGTGATTCCAAAAAAGAAGCTACTAAATAATGCAAAAACAATTCGGCTCTGGCGGGATTGAACCCGTGCCATATGGCGCAGAAAATTTTTTCTGCAAAAACTAATGATAGACAAAAAATTTTTCATTGTATTTTTAGGGAAGTTTGCTTTTACAGCTTTTTATGAATTGCTAAAATAAAAATTTTCTGGTGGCATCGAATCCGCGCCTAACATGAATGCTAGCATCCTAGCCATCAGGCCATGCGCGCCATTAGACCTTGTCTATTCCTTCTCTGGTTTTTGCTTCAAACTCTTCTCCCAAACTAATATTTTTTCAAATCACACTATGAAACAGAGTTTACCCCTCCAACGGACTAGTACTTTAAATGGCAAATAAAAATCGAATGGACCCAACCTTGTGTATTCCTTCTCTGGCTATTGTTTCAAATTCTTTTCCCAAGCTAATATTTTTCCATATGACATCTTTTATTGCTGTAAGAATTTTTACATTGAATGTCCCTGGGATTTCTGCAGACTTTTCAAAAATCCTAGTCGGTCTGATAGTTTTAAACAATTGTCTTTTGAACCAACCAATTCCTGTAATGATGAACACTTTTAGGGCCGCCACTAATACGTTCGGACGGCTCCCGAACGGATTTTAGTTCACTAATAACTTCACTAATTCCGTTCATCGCGTTCGGAAACATCACTAATAGTCGTTCGGAAACGTTCGAACGCGTTCGGGCGCCCGAACTCATCAGAACGCGTCCGAATGGAATTAGTGATAAATTAATGAAGTCAAAAATTTCCGAACAAATTAGTGGCGGCCCTTAGTTATTGTCCAGATATTACGTTATCACTTTTTTGGATTTTAGACCCCCTCCCCCACGTTATCAACTGTTATCATTTGACTATCCCCCTACATGATAAAGTGATATCTGGACGACCCCTTAAAATTTAAGTCGTAGAAACCTCTGGCTATCAAAAATTCATCCATATTTTCACTACGATCAATTTTCCATGTTCCAAGAAACTGCTCAGGGAAGTCATTCAGTGAACTTAAAACGGAAAATGGCAACATTAAGGACAAAAGAATAATTAGTTGAGACATTTTTGAATCTCTAAGAAAAATTAGTGGTCATTCACATATCACGTGATCAAATTTTTAACATTTTAGTCCCCCCACCGTGATTATGATCAACTTTTTTCTTTAAAACATAGACATTTTTGATGTAAAAATGGAAAATTTTTTGTAAAAAATCATATGAGGGACCATTATGAATTTTAATTATTCAAAAATTTTGGCCAAAACATAAGAGGGATTATTAGGAAAAATTTTCATCTTGTTCGATTTCGTGGGAGATGAATTGCTCCTCGCTACGTGCCTGATCACGTGATCAATGGCCTGACTTCCCCCTTCCCCTGTGATCATTTCAACTACCCCCACTCCTCGACCTGATCACGTGATATGTGAACGACTCCTAATAAAATTAGTACAAAGTGCCCCAAAAAGCGCAATTTTGCGATTTTTTCAAATTTTTAATTTTCTTGAAAATAACCCTATAGGGTTTTTCTATGCACGGAATCGATTGCGCGCATTGTCGAACATTGAAAACGTTTTCCTGACTCTGGTTCAGGAGATAGATGTGTGTATTGAGGCGAAAATAGGCTAATAGAGTTAGTGAAGCGTTTTTAAGGTTGGCAAAGCATGCAATCGATTCCTCGCAAAGAATCCCCCATAGCAGGCACGTAGCAAGAACCCAGTTTCGGGGGATCTATATCCGTTGTTTTGAGGTTTTACCTCTTGACCATTAAAAAATTTTCATTTTTCCGATTTCGGGAGGGGGTCTATAGACCCCTATGGCCCCTTTCCTAAGTGCCTGCCCCATAGGATTATTTTGGTAAAAATTAAAAAACTTGAAAAAATTTCACAAAGTTTCCCTTTTTTGGGGAACCCTTTAGACAGCGCTGTAATTTTGGTCCAGATTTATAGGGGGAGGAAGTTTTAGAAAAAATTTCCATTTTTCTTCCCGGGAATTAAAAATTTTTTCAGGTTTGGGGGAAGAAGGTTTCCCTCGTTCCACCTCAATAATTACGGCGCTGCCTTTAGAATTCAATTAACCCAAAATATGGAAAAAAATCAGTAATCTTGGAAATATTGAAAAAATCTAAAAAAAATAGCCAAAGTTTTACCCTACAAGTCATCCTTTTAAACAATGATCACTGAAAAAGGAAATGATCACTGAAATTGATATATTTTTAAATGAACTCTTTTTTATGTAAACTATGAGTGCAAACTTCGATTGTTGTGTGTGTCCTAATTCGTTCAATGAACTAGAGACTTTTAGTCTTGTGATATGGCGTTCAAAAATGGAAAAGAGTTCTGTCGGAAAAATTTTTTTTAATGACTTACACCAATAGACTCAGCTCGCCGAGGAGTAGAACGAATACCATAACATGGGCGTTTCCAACCCATGGTCGAGTGGCTAAAGTAACAGATTTGCAGTTTATAGGCTCCGGTTCGAATCCCGCTTTGACGTTAAAGTTGTCTAAATTCCATGAAAAATGGCATAGTCTCAAATGAAACAATACGAATGAAACGATTTGCCTGAAACTGAATTACACGAATCAAAACAATTCGGGTTTGAATTTGCCTGAATATTGACACGAAATTCCTGAATTTGGTTTCGTTTCATTAAGCGAAAATGGTCTTTTTGTGCTGTTTCGAACAATGACCATTTCACTTCAAAAACTCTATTTTTCCTTGAATCAGAATCAAGGAAGCATTTTCAGGATTCGGGAATGCGTGCTATCGATTCCCCACATAAAATTCTCCTAGGGGGTCATTTTTGGAATAAAAAAGGCATAGACTCAAATGAAACAAAAGGTCTGAAACGATATGAATGAAACGAACACAGATGGAACAAATACAAATGAATAGATCAAATAAAACGATACGAATGAAACGATTTCATTTCCAGACGGCGTCCGGAAACGGGTTCGAATTTGCTTGAATATTGACACGAAAACCCTGAATTTGATTTCGTTCCATTATGTCCACGGCTGACCAAACTGTGCAAAAAGTTGCGACAAGTGTTATTGAAACGAAAACTATTAAAAATGTCAAAAAGTAGCNTTTGCCTGAGCTGGATTTTATATGTTAAAAATGTCTTTGAATTTTTCTTTATACTAAAACTTTCAAACGTATAAACTTTTGATAGCATAAGTCATTTTTCGAGATCTTGGGCTCAAAATGCTCGTAAGAATTGACCAAATAAATGACCAGAACGATTTTTTCTTTTTCAGGCAAAAAATCTACTTTTTAGTATGAAAAAAGAAAAAAATCGACCTTTTTTAGCAGTTTTTATAACTAAAAGTCGTTTATTTAAACGAAAAACAAAAAAATCGTTCTGGTCTTTTATTTTCATTGTTCTTGCGCATATTTTAAGCCCAAGATCTCGAAAAATGGATTGTTAGAAAACAAGTTGAAATGATTTTTAAAACGGTAAATGTCGTATTTTAAACTACCTTTATTTATTTTAAATAAACTTTTCTATAAATAGCCTGCTTAGCTCATATGTTTTGCTCACGCTTCCTATGCAGAAGGCTCAGGTTCGACTCCCATCTGAAGCAATTTATTTTTGCGTGATTATTTTTTTTTGATAAAATTAATTTTTCCAAAAATGTTTGTAAAACTATTTAAAAAGAATATTTCTTGTTTTAAAATTGCATAAATAACTTTAAAAAGTGTTTTTAAACTAAATCCAGCACGTTTTAACACTTTTTTTTCACTTGTAGCAACTTTTTGCACAGTTTGGTCAGCCGTGATGTCGTTTCATTCGTATCGTTCTATCCTCTTCGTAACTAATACAAATGAAACGATTTCATTTCCAAACAGCATCTGGAAACGGATTTGAATTTGCCTGAATATTAACACGAAAACCCTGAATCTGATCGATTTCCATTATGTCGTTTTATTCGTATCTTTTTATTCGTATCGTTTTAGTCGATCGTTTCATCCATATCGTTCCATCCTCTTCATTCCAATAGAGATTATGCCAAAAAAAAATCGATCCCAAAAAAAACATAAATGTTCACTTTTTTGTGCCACCCTGTATTTTTTCAAGATAGCCTACGAGAGATTTTTTATGACAAAAAACTATGTTGAAAATGAGACATAGTTTAATATAAAACAGAATAAAAAAGTTGAAACTACGATGTTAAAAACGCCTTTTTGCCTGACCTATTGGTATTTTCGTAAAAATTTGTGCTTTGTACTAATTCTTTGTAGCTGTAGTCATTTCTTATCAAACAAACACTTTTAGCTACACAACATCAATAAATAACACTTTACGAAAAGAATCACTTATTATGCTATTTTTCTCTAAAATGTTTTCGAAGAAAAAGATTTTAATTTCTATTTTACTGGTGCTAGTGGCAATTTATGTAAGAAAAAGATGGAAAGCACCGGGAATTCCAGCGCATCTTCTTGGACATAGAGTTGATTTTTATCCGGAATTTATTGATGAAAAGACACACCAGGAGCTTTTGAAAATTCTGAAAGGAATGAAGGTTTTTCCGACGAATGCTCAAGATTTACAGGTACATAAAAAGGCTAATTTTTTATTTCTAGGTCCCTACGATGATCAAATTTTCAACAAAAAATTTTTGTCTGATTTTTTATATTGAGGGGTTTTCCGACATCTAGAACTCAAATCTTATTGAGTTATGACGCAGCAAAGTGCCGAAAAGGTGCAGGCAAGGGTCAAAATTTTAAAATATTTCGCCAATCGACTCAGCTCACCGAGCGCTTCAAAACGAGTATCATATCATGGGGTTTGACATATGGCCGATTGGCTAACGTCCTCGGTCTTCAGTTATAGGGCATGGGTTCGAACCCGCGCCCAAAAGTCATTTTTTATTTTGTTGTCGAAATTCATGAAAATTTTTTGCATATCCGTATTAGTATCATATATGGGGTTTTGACCAATAGCCGAGTGGCTAACTTGCTCGTCCTCTGCTCATAGAGCGCGGGTTCGATCCCGTGCCCAAAATTAATTTTTTTATATTTTGTTGGCAAAATGCATGAAAAGTTTTGCATATCCAGATATTTAAGCGGGGAACACGATTGCTCAATTATTTTTCAATGAAAACTTTTGGAAAAATTTGAAAATCGAAAACCTTTAAGAAAACCCCTCTATGGGTCAATTTTTTCAATGATCAGATGCAAAACTGATCTGCGAACTTTTGGATCGTCCCTTCTTCACTAAAGCATTACTTTTTAGTTTTATAACACTACTTATGAACATATTGGAGAATCTGAACCACTTGACCCCGAACTAGGCTGTACTAGTCGTTATCTGGTCCCGAACGCCGCACGAACACTTTGTATTCTACCTAACAGATTTGATTTAGCCAAACATTTTATGACCTATGGAGGAATTGATGGACTGAAGGAAAATTTCGAGGTAAACCAATTAAATATGAATTATATAAGCCTTTAAAGGACCAGTTTACACGGAAAAAAGTTGCCATAATTTATATATATTCGGAAAGTTCATGAAAAATGGAGCATTTTTTGTTTTTACGACATGTCTTGAATCGCTAACGATTTCGATGTAATCGCGTGTGAAGTTGGCGAAATTTGAAATCTGTGTATTACAACGAAAACATGAATAATTTTTAACTTGCATCAATTAAAAGTTGTTTATTGAAGCGATTATAGTTGTAATACACAGATTTCAAATTTCGTCAACTTCAAACGCGGTTATCTCGAAACCATTAGCGATTCAGGACATGCCGTAAAAACAAAAATGCTCCCTTTTTCATTAACTTTTCGAATATGTACAAATTATGGCTACTTTTCCGAGTAGAGCTGTTTGTGTTTGATAGAACTGTATGGTCCTTTAAGAGAGGGAAATATGCATAAATTTACCCTACCCAACTCCCCTTATCCTCATCCACACCCCTTCTTGATATCCTCATCTTACTGTCTAACTCTACCCTTTTCCCTCTCTCAATACCTTATAAAATAAACTAAACGTTTTAGATGCTAGCCTCACGAATGCAATCGTTTGGTCGCTATATTTTTGACAT
>OZJO01019373.1:0-15231 GCA_900406225.1 Acrobeloides nanus | reverse complement strand
GGTCGTTGGCATACTACAGGTCCAGCTGAAGAACACCCATTTTTATGCAAAGTTCCACCATTATAATCAGTTATTAAAGGACCACTGAACTTTTGAACGGACCTCGAAAATTTATATTTAAAAGAAAGAAGAATTTTTGCTGATCATTTTTTGTTTTTACGGTACCTCTTGAAAGTTTAACCCTTTCGAGATATTTGCGTTTGAAATTTCCTTCAAAGTTTTCAAATGTAAATTTGTATTGAAACGAAAGGGATTGACCCCGACCGTAATTAGAAAATTCAAAATTTCATTTGAAACAATTGCGAATTTGTTATCAAAATTTTATTGCAAATCTATTGTACTCACGAAGAGCTATCCAACGAGTGGCCGATGTCCATATTTTGCATTTTGGGAAGCGTGTAGAAAAATAGTATGCTTTTTGGAGAGTTTTCGACGATTTTTGGCACAATATTTTTTACACCCTTTCCAAAATGCGAAATATGGACATCAACCACTCGTTGGATAGATCTTCGTGAGTACAATAGATTTGCAATAAAATTTTGATAACAAATTCGCAAT
Organism: Acrobeloides nanus; assembly: GCA_900406225.1. Taxonomy (NCBI): domain Eukaryota; kingdom Metazoa; phylum Nematoda; class Chromadorea; order Rhabditida; family Cephalobidae; genus Acrobeloides; species Acrobeloides nanus. Next base: position 14,673 of record OZJO01019373.1, on the reverse strand, counting down.
TTTTTCAAATGAAATTTTGAATTTTCTAATTACGGTCGGGGTCAATCCCTTTCGTTTCAATACAAATTTACGTTTGAAACTTTTGAAGGAAATTTCAAACGCAAATATCTCGAAAGGGTTAAACTTTCAAGAGGTATCGTAAAAACAAAAAATGATCAGCAAAAATTCTTCTTTCTTTTAAATATAAATTTTCGAGGTCCGTTCAAAAGTTCAGTGGTCCTTTAAGTTGTAATAAACAAATTAAAATAATAACACGAAAGCCGATTGATGCGATTATCTAAAGCGCTTCACGGCTGCCCAAAATGAAAACGGGGTCAAGCGAAATTCGGGTTGAAATCAACTTATTTTGATTTCTACAGGGTGGGCCAAAAAAACCGGCTTTTATGCAAATTTTTCCGAAAATTTTTTTCGAAAAATTTTTTTGCCAAAACAGCCTATATATAGGCCTAAAATCATGCTAAAAATCGATTGCGCGCATTCCCGAAGCGTGAAAATGCTTCCTTGACCCTGATTCAGGGAAATATATGTGTGTATTGAAGCGAAAATCGAAAAATTTTCAAATTTCTCCCTCAAAATTATATTTCTGGTGGTAATTTCATGCGGGGAATCGATTGCGCGCATTCTCGAAGCTTGAAAACGCTTCTCTGATCCTGATTCAGGGTAAATTAATACATGTTGAATTTTCGCTTCAATACACACTCTTATTTTCCTAAATCAGGGTCAGGGAAGCGTTTTCAAGCTTCGAGAATGCGCGCAATCGATTCCCCGCATGAAATTACCCCCAGAAATATAATTTTGAAGGAGAAATTTGAAAATTTTTCGATTTTCGCTTCAATACACACATATATTTCCCTGAATCAGGGTCAAGGAAGCATTTTCACGCTTCGGGAATGCGCGCAATCGATTTTTCGCATGATTTTAGGCCTATATAGGCTGTTTTAGCAAAAAAAATTTTTTGAAAAAAATTTTCGGAAAAATTTGCATAAAAGCTGGTTTTTTTTTTTGGCCCACCCTGTAAAGCATTTATAAACATAAATTTGTACATTTTGAACACGTCCCAGTAATCTGACAAAATTTTTGGCCCCTTACGTGGGGTACCCCAAAAAATAATCACGCAAAAACAAATTGCTTCAAATGGGAATCGAACCTAAGCCTTCAGCATATGAAGCTAGGCACTAGGAACGAATGCACCGCACGGTTTTGGCGGGAAAGCTAATTAGCTATTTTTTTATTCGTTCCTAGTGCCTGAAGCTAGAGTTTTTTAAACCACAAATAAAAATCGCGAACCATACATTTTTTATGTACAGGACGACACAGTAGGTTCTAAACACTATACTTTCGATGATTGCTCGACAACCATACAAGATTTTTTGATGCGGTTTTTTGAAAGAAATAGCTGATGAATTGTAGAATATTTTGGCATCTTTGTATTTGTTCAAGCTTATTTCTTGAATTTTATATACCAATTTTTATGCATCTGGATGTTAAAATGAGGTATTTCTGAAGCGAATTTTTTAAAAATTCCATCGGATTCGGAATCAGCGACCCCAAAAACGGTAAGAAGTGAAAAAATTTCGAAAAAAACTAATTTGCAAAAAAATGACCTTTCGGACCGGGATTCGAACCAGCGCCTTTAGGGGNAGCTATAAAAAATTGCTACAATGTTCATTTTATGAAAATTTAAAAAATTCATGCAAAAATCGATTTTCCCGCAAAAAATTCAATAAGCAAATTGAACCCATGGTCACATATGAACTACAAGGGGATTGTTTTGCTGTAAAATATGAAAACCCTTATATAGGAATTAAAATAAACAACACCGCATTTATAGCTACTACTACTAAAGATTTGAAAATCATCACTTGAAGACTGAATGTGGACTCAGATAAAATACTTTTTCGAGAGATTAAAACTCAATAAAAAATCAAGACGAAAGCCAAACCAAATGGGGTAAACCCAATAGCACCATAGAATAAGTGATATAGAAATGAGGGGAAAAGAGGTATATAAGAGACGCCGAATACGCTCGGATCTGACAGAAAAGGGGTTAGGACGGGAGCTTGAGATTTGACGGCCGTGGCTAGGTCTTCGAAGGTGTTTGTATTCATCACATATATTGTAGGAATAACTATTGTTAAGTATAACAAAAAATGGACGATGAAAAATACAAGTAAAAAATTTTTAGTTGGCTCTAATGGTTCCAGATACTAAAAAGGTGAAAACATTAAAGATTTCTTACAAGGGAACATTTTCAGTTGTCAGTACAAAATCTATATTGAAACTGAGCTCAAAAGATTCGTCATGGTCGACTTTATTTCTGAAATGATGGAATTTTCTGATATTGAGCACTCCTAGTGGTTCAAACAGCCTTAAAAAATCTGAAAAATATAAGAGTTCTTTTTATAATTCACTAAGTAGAACCCTTCGCAAGTTGTCCGTGTAGTATAATGGATAGAGCGCTTGGTGGGCAAAAACATTTTGACCTCGGTGGGATTTGAACCAGCGAGGGATATGACTTCGACCAAGCGCTCTATCCATTATATTACACGGACAACTTGCAATGGGTTCTACTTAGTGGCTTATGAAAAGAACTTTTATATTTTTCAGACTTTTTGAGGCTGTTTGACCCACTAGGAGTGCTCAATATCAGAAAATTTCAGTCGACCATGATGAATCTTTTGAGCTCAGTTTTAATATAGGTTTCGTACTAACAACTGAAAAATGTTCTCTTGTTAGGATTTGTTTAAAAATCAAAGATGCTCCTGAAAGGCAGGGATGTGTAAAAAATCAATACTTTTCTGGGAAATCATGGATTTCTCTGAAAACCATGTATTTTTTTAACGTCTTTAAAAACCATGAAACTTTTTGAAAATCAAAAAATTCATTTGAATCACACGTGGCACGGCATGTTGGATATATAGAAAAAATGAGTTGACAGAGAAATCGAAAAAAACGAATTGTAGATTAGTAGATTATAACCCCAGGAACAACTTTTAAAAAAGCAGTTTGAAGAGTTACTGGCCATTTTTCGAGCTATTCAAAAAAAAGCTCACATACCCCGATTTTACGTGTATTTTTTTAATTTTCCAACCTGTCTAAAACACCATAGATAATTTTTTTCGGTCAAATTTTAACGCTGGTCGATGTATATCAACACAGAGAANAAGAAAAAATCTTTGACGAAAAAAAAGACTATAAATTAATATTATAAAAATTTTCAGAAATTTATATGATGAATGTATTGAAGGGGGAGGGGTACACGAACCCTCATGATGGATGGATGGATGACTGACTTAAAGGGGGGAGGGGTCCAATTTAGGGCCGGGTAGAAAATTTTTTTAACAAATCCTAGGGGTAATTTTATGCGAGGAGGCGATTGTGCTCATTCCCGAACCTTGAAAACGCTTCCTTGACCCTGATTCAGGGAAATAGATGTGTGTATTGGAGCGAAAATCAAAAAATTTTGAAAATTTTCCCTCAAAATTATATTTCTGGGGGTAATTTCATGCGAAGAATCGATTGCGCGCATTCTCGAAGCTTGAAAACGCTTCCTTGACCTTGATTCAGAGAAATTAGTACATGTTGAATTTTCGCTTCAATACACACTCTTATTTCCCTAAATCAGGGTCAGGGAAGCGTTTTCAAGCTCCGGGAATGCGCGCAATCGATTCCCCGCATGAAATTACCCCCAGAAATATGATTTTGAGGAAGAAATTTCAAAATTTTTCAATTTTCGCTTCAATACATATATCTATTTCCATGAATCAGGGTCAAGGAAGCGTTTTCAAGGTTCGGGAATGCGCTCAATCGATTCCTCGCATAAAATTACCCCTAGGAGGCCGCTTGTTAAACAAAAGTCATTCATCCATCCATCATGAGGGTTCGTGTACCCCCCCCCCTTCAATACATTCATCATATAAATTTCTGAAAATTTTTATAATATTAATTTAAACAAATATTTTTTAAATCAATCTTCTTTCTGGATCCTTATAAAAAGCTCTTTTTGAATTTATGAATGGTAATCATCGTTTCCAACAAAAACGCCGTCTAGGTCCTTTTCAATATTATTCAATTTTTCTTTGAATGCATTAATTTTTTTATCATGTACCCCCCCCCTGTACCCCTAAAAGGCCATTCATCCTGAGGGACCGGTGTACTAGTGATGCCACAAAATCGTGACTCGAAATCGGTTCTCAAAATTTTTTCTTTAGCTTTTTATGAAAAATGTCAAAAACACAGAAATTGCGTTGTTCTACAACTTTTATTTTGACTGCTTTTTATGAAAATACAAAAAGTTAGGAGACAAATTTCATCGCGATTTTGTGGCACGAAATCGCGACGAAACTTGTCTCGTAACCTGTTTTCTATGTATTTTCATAAAAAGTGGTCAAACATAAAAGCTGTAGAACGCAATTTCTGTGTTATTTTTGTTTTTGACATTTTTCATAAAAAGCTAAAGAAAAATATTGAGAGCCGATTTCGTTCAATTCGATTTCGTGGCATCACTATCCTGTACCCCTGAAAGGCCATTCATCCATCCATTCTGAGGGACCGGTGTACCCGTCCTACTGGTAAACTATACTTCACTGTTTATGACCTTTTTATAAAAACATAAAGTTATGCGTATGTCTAGATATTTGTTGGATAGTTTATTCGGTATGATATGATTAAAACATGTCAGAAAATAAAAATTATTGTTTGCGGTCCCATGTCATTTTGAGGTGTGGGGTAAACCCTATCCTTACCGGCTAGATTATTTTATGTCGTGTTATGTTATACAGATATAAATGTCTTGAATAAATCAATGTAAGACAGACTATAGTTCCACATCTATAGGAAAATGGACTTTATTCCATACTTCGTCTTCGATAAAGGCAGATGTTTTATAAATGTATGACTGATGTGCGTATGTTCTTGCTATGTAGCCATGTGAAATACAAATTAGATTCTCAGAAATTACTAAGTTTTCCAAAAAACATATTGTTAATTAAAAATTACGTCAGTAAAGGTATCAAGGCGAATAGCTTTTTATGACAAATTTATTGATTTTTTAATATATATCCTTATATATACAGCGCTTGTGTTTGTTTGTGTATACAGACGATTTTTTTAATGGTGAACTCCAAATCGTTACTAACCTATACCACGATGTAGAAGGTGGTGAAAGGAGCAAAATGAGAGGTCGATCATGGGTCCACCCGCTACGGTTAATTTTTTACAGGGGCACCCCCTTTTCCTTAAAGGGGGTGTCGTTTGCGGCCCTATCTCAGAAAAAAAGTTTTCTCACAATTTTTTTAACAAGTGACCCTTTAGGGGTAATTTTATGCGGGGAATCGATTGCGCGCATTCTCGAACCTTGAAAATACTTCCTTGACCCTGATTCAGGGAAGGTAGTGGGTATATTGAAGCGAAAATCAAACATTTTCGGATTTTTATGAGTAAACCGTCTATTTCTTAGGTTTTTTAGGCGGGGAATCGATCCCTGAATCAGGGTCAAGAAAGATTTTTCACAGCTCGGAAATGTGCGCAATCGATTCCCCGTCTGAAAAAACCTAAGAATCGACGGTTTTCTCATAAAAATCCGAAAATGTTTGATTTTCGCTTCAATTCACCCACCACCTTCCCTGAATCAGGGTCAATGAAGCATTTTCAAGGTTCGGGAATGTGCGCAATTGATTCCCCGCATAAAATTAGCCCTAGAGGGTTACTTGTTAAAAAATTTTTTTCGGAGATAGGGCCACAAACAACACCCCCCTTTAAGGATTATGAGGGCAAAAAAACAAAGTACTGTTTGTTTGGCCTTTTCAACGGAAAAATGCGCTAATTTCGACTACAATAGGGTTTTCGGCTATGGAGAATTCAATGATGACATTTATAATTTATGCACGACCACGCAGGGATGCCATGCACGTCCACGTCAATACTAAGACCGAGCGCCGATAGGCGCTCAGCCTCGGTACTCTACAATATTTAAAAAATTTATATAGATAATGTCTTCGTCCAGCCCCAGCCTAACATTGGATCAAATATATCACCCTATTCTAGCTAAAATAATCTCCTATCTCCAATATTTTTCATTCACGATTTCAAGCCTCCTATTCTTTTTCACTTCCTATGTAATTTTGAGAAAATCTCCTAAAGAAATGTCAGTCTACAAATACATAATACTCAACCAATGTTTTTGGAGTTATATGACGGATGTAGTATTGGTGATATGGCAACCAATCTTTGTCTTTCCGTATATGATGATCTATTCAGAGGGGATTTTAAATATTAACGCTTCTTCTGTATTGGCGGGTATTGTTTTGGCGCTAGAAGTGGCTCCGGGTTTATTGCACTCGGTCAGCTATGCAGTCAGTTTTCGACTAGCCCATATTTATTGGGGAACGTGGATATTCAAGTATTTTGATGAAGGCAGAAAAGTTGCAGCAACATTTTTTGGTAGCTATGTAGTTCTGGTTTTATATATGAATGGTAAAACGATACTCTTATTATAATAAAAAATATAAAAAAAGTGCAAAATTGTATGGTCAGGGCCAAATTTCGAACTCACTACCAATACAGAGCGTTCATTTTGGTCTGCAACATCAATGTTTTTAGTCGTTCTCGCACCCCCTCTAACGAATTTCTATGCGGTCTTTTTTAAATTGTAGCTGAACAATGGCAGAATAAGTGCTGATAAAAATTTTCGAAATCCGTTGATCCTAACATTGTCAAAAATTACTTTGAAGTTTTCAAAGTCGATTTTCTTCACCTTAACAAAATGTTANGTTGATCCTAACATTGTCAAAAATTACTTTGAAGTTTTCAAAGTCGATTTTCTTCACCTTAACAAAATGTTAGAAATTTATTTTTTGTATGAAAATACAGAGCTTTAGTCCCTCTAACACATGCAAAAAACCGTATATAAAAACTATTTAACAGTGGCGAGATATTTGAAGTTGATAGTCAAAAAATGAGGCAAAAACAAAATGACGCACCTGGGAATTGAACCCTCGACCTTCTGGCTGCTAGTCTAACGCGCTAACCACTACACCATCACCACATAGTGTAGTGGTAAGGTGAAGAAAATCGATCACATGGTGTAGTGGTTAGCGCGTTAGACTAGCAGCCAGAAGGTCGAGGGTTCGATTCCCGGGTGCATCACTTTGTTTTGCCTCATTTTTTGACTATCAACTTCAAAGTCAAATATCTCGCCACTGTTAAATAATTTTTATATACGGTTTTTTGCATGCGTTAGAGGGACTAAAGCTCTGTATTTTCATACAAAAATTAAATTTCTAGCATTTTGTTAAGGCGAAGAAAATCGACTTTGAAAACTTCAAAGTAATTTTTGGCAATGTTAGGATCAACGGATTTCGAAAATTTTTATCAGCACTTATTCGGTCATTGTTCAGCTACAATTTAAAAAAGACCGCATAGAAATTCATTAGAGGAGGTGCGAGAACGGCTAAAAACATTGATGTTGCAGACCAAAATGAACGCTCTGTAGTTTCACACAAAAGTTGGTGTCCCGGGGGACAAAACTTAAAAATTGGCTTCCATAACGATTAATTAATCGTTGTAGAAGTTCCTAAAGCCGGTAAGGATTTGTATGCTTTGTGGAAGTTCCGCATGTCGTTTTGAACCTCGTTGTGAAAGTCTCTAGAGCCCTTGGATCTAACTAACTCCTTGGAAACTAACTCTTGGAGAAATTACAAGTTAGTTAGTTTTTTTCTTACGAGTTAGTCGTTGCTTAGCACTGTTCTTGTTAACTCTAGAGCCCAGAACCCCTAAAATTAGGGTGGCTCTATCCTTATGACAGGCAGTGTCCTTTTTTGTATTTTTAATTGTTTATTAATAAATGTAAATTTTTCTAGAATTTCTACACTAATAATCCCAATGCATGCCGAAAATGTTCCGAAATCATCGAAGAATTTCCTCAAAAAGTTGAGCATACTATATCCAATCACATGAGCGAAAATCTATCTGATTACAATTCTATTATTGCCGAATTGTTGGTATGCTTCCCAGCAGCTCGGGATAAAGTATGTTTTCTATCATGTTTAAAAACTTAAATTTTAGGTTCCCGAAAAACGTCACCAATCAACTGTATATGGAACTTTGCTTTTGAATCGAACTGAGCCTGACACACAAGCCCAAATTGATGAATCCGATATTTGGGTAGTGCCTCATAAACACCAATCAAGGAGTAAAATTTTTTAAAAGTTTTAATGAATGATGTAAAGGAAAACCGGTCTTTGCTCGTTCTTATAATAAAATAATCCAAATTCTTTTAAACAAAAATTCCAGGAAAATTATTATTTTTTAGACTCTGGACAACAATCAAGTCAAGAAAGAGAAAACTTGAAACGTCATTATTCATCCATAAACGAATATTTTCGAGAACAAACGGTTAATCCAAAGTCCAGGCATACTTCTTAAACAGAAAAAATTGAAACTTATTTTTTATGCTACTTATTTTTTCAATGATAAAAACTAGAAATTTACATAAAATTCGAATAAAATAATTTTTACAAGATTTGTACTCATAAAAAATTCAAAAATTTGACACACTAGGTAGTAACCTCATGATTCTGTAGTCCAAGTAGAACATTTTTTTACATGATTTGCTTTAAAAATTATAAAAATTAGCATCCGCTAATCATCTGCTAGAGTAGTCGCCAAATTTTTGGACGTTTTTATACTCAAGAATGTGGTCAAATTTCAGAAACTTAATTTCATCGGAGTCTTGGTGAAGTGACAAGATGGTATTCTTTGATCCGATTACTTGATGGTTCAAATCCCACTATTGTCAGTTCTTTTTTGCATTTAATGACATTGATTTTTATCGCAAAAATTTTTTTTGCATCGAAAATATTTTTTTGGTACCAATATTCTGGATTCTGAATTCGAATTCAGAATCCGGATTCATAATCCGAATTCAGAATCCAGAGTGAGAATAAGAATTCAGAATTAGAAACAAAATCCGGATTTAGAGTCAAAATCCAGAATCCGGAATTTCGAATTCATATTCTGAATCCGGATTCAGAATCTCGAAAATCGAAATTGTTTTGCATGTCGATCTATAAATAAATACAGGGATGCGCTCTTTGTTCATCCGAATGAACAGCGGACAACACCTTAACGGACAAGGGTTGTCCGCGGCAGAGACCGAAAAGGGTCGATGCTCTAAAAAAATTTGAAAATAGATTTACATAAGCCCCGGTCCCATTGGGGGGGGGGAGGCCGGGCCTAGGGGAACCAGGACCCAGTGGGGCCGCGGCCCTTTGCGGTCTCTGCCGCGGACAACCCTTGTCTGTCTCATCTTGACCGCAGACAACCCTTGTCCGCCCCGTCTTGACCGCAGACAACCCTTGTCCGACCCATCTTAACCGCGGACAACCCTTGTCCGTCCCGTCTTGACCGCGGACAAGCCTTGTCCGTGTGGTTAATGTCCGTGTTGTCCGCGGACAAGCCTTGTCCGTCCCATTAGTTGTCCGTGTTGTCCGGCCGTTATAAATCGCATATCCGGACACGGATATCCTTCCGTTGTCCGGACCAAGGGCGCATCCCTGAATAAATAACAAGATTTAAAAAATCAACATCGATGTTAACATTTTGAGGCCACTGACTAGGCTCAAGAATGCGTTTCACGTAGAAACGCATTCTTGATTACGCTTCAGGAGTATGCGCAATTGATTGTTCACATAAAATTACCCCTATACAAGTACAAATTGTTTTCGAGAAGTATACAAATTGTTTTCGAAAATAGCCCTAAAAAATGTACCTTCTCCTCAAATGTTGAACATTTTGCTAACTAACGTTTATTTCTACAAAAAATTATATTTTCTTATATTCAAATTCCTCATCATCTAAAATTTTATAATCAACTTTTCTATATTCACATGGTTGGGTTTTCCATTCTCCGAAAAAATGCATAGCAATTTTTATAAAAACATTAGGTATCCATGATGGTGAATTAGTGTATTTTGAAAGTTGTTCAAAATAACCCCATTGGTTATAAGTGCTAGGATGTTCAAAATAATGGAAATGTTTCAAACTATGCCCATTTTCTTGTAAATCTCTAAAAAATATTTTTTATGAATATTTTTTTCAGGCACATTATTGCTATCCAGGAAAGTTAATTTTGTCTGTATAGCTCTGAAAAATGTTTCAGTAGCTCACTTGATTCTCTTATTTTCCCAGTTTTCTATATCGTCTTTCGTAAAACCTTTTGCTTCTCCCTTTATTAGAGCGATTGCAAAAGCAATCTGGTGTTCAAACAACATGCTTGATATAGCCCAAAAATTTAGGCCAATAACAAAGAATGAATCCAAATAATCTTTATGAGCAACCTGCTCGAATAACGGCGATACCATTTTTCCTTCATGTTTTACTCGTAAAATATTATTATCCAAAAAAGGGAAGCTATAACGATAACCGGTACAATAAATGACCATATCGATGTCGGATAGGGTTGATCCATCGGATAGATGAATCGTGGTTTCATCCGCGCCGATAGCATGAGGGAGCTTGATAACATTTTCTGGAAATTCAAATTGGAAAATGTTAATTTGTTTATATAGGAGATAGACCTAAATTTTTGGAAAATTTATAGTTTTTTACGACTCGAGAACCCATCGGACGAAAATGAATAAAAAGTCGTGTTAGGAACAATCACCATGGCCAAGTGGCTAGAACGTCAGAAGCTGGATCAAACAATTGTGGGTTCGTCTCCGGCTCTAAAGTCGACTTTTTTGAATTTTTTATATTTTTCTCTAATTTTTCGTATATACGGTTTTTTCTAGGCACTGAATTCAAAAATGACCTTAGTTTTTTTTAAAAATTTTCCTGGCTCTTAAAAATGGAAAAAAATCGAAATTTCATCAAACATCAATTTTTCCATTTTTAATGTCATGAAAATTTTTTTACAAAAAACTAAGGTCATTTTTGAGTTCAGCGTCTAGAAAAACCTATAGAAATTCGAGAAAAATAAAAAATTCAAAAAGTCGATTTTAGAGCCGGGGATCGAACCAGCGACTGCTTGATTCAACTTCTGACGCTCTAGCCACTTGGCCATTGTGTGCTCCCAATTGTTCTCAAATAGACTTTTTGTTCATTTTCGCCCGCTGTGATTTTATGTTCTTTAGGTTGATCGCTACACGCATAAAAAAACACTGCTAGAGCAGGTCGACGTGTTCAACCTTTTTATTGAAATCTGACAAAAATTGGTTTAAATTGAAGCGCATCGTCGAGCCGAACCTATTTTTGCCTGATTTTCGATAAAAAATTGAATGCACGGGCGCGCGTCGACCCGCTAGCAGCGTTTTTGTGCAAGCCAGCTATTGAGCAGTCTTACCTTATTTGCATACCCAGCAACTTGTTCACAAATATCTGTTCCGGATAGGCCCGCGCCTATTACAGCTATCGTTTTTCCTTTAAAAATATCGGCTTTTCTATAATTATGACTATGCATCGACGGTCTTTTATATTTTTCTGCATAACTAGGAAAATCCGGTACAGTACATACCCCATTACAAATAAATATCACATCGAAATAATATGTCAAAATATCAGAATTCGAATTTTGTACATCAATTTTCCATCGGTTTTCTTCTCGAGTTACATTAATTACACGATGGTCGAACTTAAAATTGATTTTAGGTGATATATGAAAAAAGTACCTTGATAAAACTTTTTATGGGTTGTGCAAATTCGTTGAGATATTGCAAAAATTCATCTCTTGGGAAGAAAGATCTCCCGGATTTGTTATAATCAGGTACTGGAAAATCTTTAAATCCAATAAGTTCTCTAGGGATGTTTGTTCTAAAAAAATGTTTTTGCTTCAAGTGACATTTTTTGTAGGCAGACAGCAAAAAATCCTTACGTTAATTTATCGTACATACTAGAATGAACATTAATTTCATCCGTATAATTCCATAGCCCTCCGATTTTATCAGATTGTTCAAAAATAGTGATGTTAGAAAACCCTGTTTCATAACATCTCCTAGCGGCACAAATGCCTGCGGAACCAGCGCCGATTATACAAATAGATTTCTCCATTATTTTCTTGCGATAAATATTAGGAAAAAAGTTTTACTGCCGAAAAAGTACAACTAAACAATCGATGATTTTTAGTGAACTTTTATTTAATTCGATTATGTGTCTTTTGTGTGAATAGAAACGCGATTTTGATCAAAGAACAAGTGTAAAAGATCGGAAGTTATTTTTATCAGTCGATGTGGAATACTAAGAATGTAAAAAAATATTTGAGTCCAACCGGGGTTGAGCGGTTAGGAAGGACCAGGACCATAAAGGACAAAAATGAACAAAAAGTTGTTTTTAAAGGGGAGTCCAAAGTAGGGTCGAGTAGAAAATTTTTTTAAGAATGACCATTCTAGGGGTAGTTTTAGCTGAAAAATCCGAAAAATTTTTCTTGTGTTTTGGGCATTTTTTGACCTCAAAACCCATGTTTCTGTGTAGCTTATAAAACATGGGTTTTGAGGTCAAAAATGCCCAAAACACGGTCAAGGAAATTTTTTGGAGTGTGTTTTTTGGATTTTTCAGCTAAAATTACTCCTAGAAAGGTCATTCTTAAAAAACTTTTCTACTCGACCCTACTTTGGATCCCCCTTTAAGAACAATAGGCGTATGTAGGAAACACGAATCTGACGTCAGATTTTGATTTTTGAAGAAAAAATTTTTCGACCGAGATTAACCCCAGATCTGCACTCTCTTTAATTTCTTCTCGGGAAAAATGCTCTTTATCTATTCAGAACACTCTAGTTAAGTGTACTTCTTTAATGTTACGAAGTTCGATTTTTTGAAGGATTTCTGAATGATATTTGTAGTAACCTAGGTGAGTTGAAGAGTCGTTTTTTCGAAAAATATCAAATTTAGGTGGTGGACACACAACTAAAGAGCTAACAGCTTTAGATGTGGTCCTATCGGATCCCATTCAATCCGACAACATTCACCATGGTTCTTGTGACTATGAAGGAAAACTGCGACAAGTATCAGACCTAACAAGAGAAGAATTTTGTCTTATACGTCCATATTGTAATAAAATTTCTAGTTTATAAGAATTCTTCAAAACAAAAATATCAAATTTCATGAAGCTGAGACTTCACAAATAGCTGGAAGAATAAAATAGCATTCAAGATCGTCCCATTGACCATTTACCCAGTCCGAATGATAACCTCTTATTTCAGTAAATACAGGGTGTTATAACAGGTTGTCGACATCACTCATTTGACAATATCTTGGCTTCGTTTTTGATGTGGTTTTTTATTTTATAGCTGAACTAATTCTGCATAAGATTAATTGTGAGAACTTTTGACTTGAGTTCTCTAAGTATTTTTAAATTTTTTTACAACATTTGGAAGCAAAAAATCACCATCTTAGAAATTTGATTTTTTCATAATTTTTTGATTTTCTGAAAGTTCAAAGTCACAACAATTTTAAAAAATTATCCAAAAAGCTATTCTAGTTTTGGAGATTCGTTTCTGAAAAAAATTACATAAAAGATATAAAGAAAGTGGAAAATCGAAGAATTGTTGCAACGATGGTGTGGGTAATGGGTTTGAGCCTTCAACCTTAAAGGGACATGGGCACGGCTTTTGATTTGACACATTTTTTGAAAAATTCATAGAAAATCGAGTTTTAATCCATTTTACTTGATTGACCACTCATTTTAACACGTCAAAGACCGGTTGGAACTTTGCGTCCTTTGGAAAATCTACGTAATTTTGGAGCGATTTTTCCAAATGAGAAAAAAATCGGGATTAAAAAATAATTTTTGCGCGCATTATCGAAATGACGATATTTTAGTTTTCGAGAAATCCAAGTTCTCAAACTTGATAAGACAATACCTCGGCGAATTTAAATGCTATCATCCTGATCGACCACCCGTTGGATTCCTGAGCGTAAGCCCTTTCAACTGTACTATAACATCATTATATCATTCAGGCTTCAAAGACTTGCAAAATTCAATTTTTTGAAGAATAGGCGGTTTATGAAAATTTTATATATGACAAAAACCTGGCTTTTCAGCCATATTCTGGTTGTTTCTGTCCAACATGATATTTGTAAAAGTTTTTCGTCTAGACATATGCATTCCAAATTTGTATAAGTGGAGGTATGAAATTTGCATATTTTTTGCAGAAATATGCACCTTTTATTTATAAAGGGTTTTATAAAATACCCGATTGTTTGAAAAAGTCTGTATATTGACACGAAAACATGAGTTTCGCTCAAAAAGACCGACTGGATCGTATTCAGCATACACTCTTACTCACTATTGAAAAAAAATTTCATCGAAAATGAGCGAAAAATGCCGATTTTCGATATATTTTTTGGATGGCAATAACTTGTGTTATTGGGTTGTAGCATAAGTTGTTGCCGCCCAAAAAATATACCGAAAATCGGCATTTTTCGCTCGTTTTCGATGAAATTTTTTTTCAGTAGTGAGTAAGAGTGTATGCTGAATACGATCCAATCGGTCTTTTTGAGCGAAACTCATGTTTTCGTGTCAATATATAGACTTTTTCAAACAATCGGGGTGTTTTATACCCTTAAAATGGCTCGAAAATTTGTATTCCCTGAATCAGGGTTAGAAAAATTTTTTCATGCCTCGAAAATGCGCGTAATCGATTCCCCGACTAGAAAAACCCTAGTAGGGTCGAAAATTTC
>OZJO01019369.1:0-10378 GCA_900406225.1 Acrobeloides nanus | reverse complement strand
ATTGAAGCGATCCGAAAATGTTTGATTTTTGGATCGCTTCAATACACTGATTCCTTCCCTGAATCAGGGTCAAGGAATGAGTTCTACAATCCTACAGAAAAAAATGAACGATAAGTTTTTAAACCGCCTTAACTAAAGTTGCTCAGAAAAATGAGCTCTACAATCCTACAGAACGCTTTTTCTGATCTGTCCGCACTTGTATTTTGACCTTGGTGTGCGGCGCTATACACCGAGCACACCCTTGTATTGTTTTTAAGGAAAATCTGAAATATTGAAATGAAAATTGCCCAACACACGTTAAAGGGGGGAAGTCATTGCGGGTTATCAACAAAAATTTTTTCGGCGAAAAATGATCGAGTAAAGTAAAATAAGTCTAATATTGTATGAAAACTAGAAATATTAACCCGAAAAAATTTTTTTTGTCCCCCTATACGGGTACGCCATGTTAAAAAATCAATTTTTTCAACTTTTTTATTTTAGCTCCAAATTGGCTGACTTTTGGTACTCGGGGGTTTCCGGGCATGAGAAATCGATTGGCGCAAGTCCCGAGTTCCAAAAAAAAATTTTTTGACCCACTATCGGGGTACCTCATGTTAAAAAATCAATTTGGATTTTTTAACATGGGGTACCCCAATAGGGGTCAAAAAAATTTTTTTCTCGTTAAAAAAATTTTTTCGGGTTAATATTTCTAGTTTTCATACAATATTAGGCTTATTTTACTTTACTCGATCAGTTTAGCCGAAAAAATTTTTTGTCGATAACCCGCAATGACTTTCCCCCCTTTAGGTGGATTTCAAAAAATTCGATTTTTTGGGTAAAGAATGACATTTTTTAGCCATTTTCATCCACAAATTGCCTATTATAAAGGACCACTTCACAATTTTACAAATTTTTCCAACACTATCTGCCGAAATGTTGCCACTGGTCCTGGGACAAGTTTTGTCCCTCAGAAGGGAGCAACTTTTGTCCCTTGTCCTCCAAATACATAACCTTATGACCAGCGTCGAAACTTTGGCCCAGGATTGAGTGGGATTTTTCTATGCGAGAAATCGGTCGCGGCTATTTCCGAATCTTGAAAACGCTTCTTTTATTCAGAGAAGATGTGTGTATTGTGCTCTACCACATGCAAAAGGAATTATTTTGATTAAATATAAGTTGTGGAGCTAGATAGAATTGAAAAAATGCAATTTTTTGAACAATTGAGGCCCAATTCCTAGCTTGAACCGTACGGTCAACCGTACGGTTAACCGTGAACCGTACGGCTCCCCGTAGGCCACCCGTACAACCTCATAGGCCATCCATACGCCCCCGTAGATAAACTTTACAGCGTTTGTTCAACCCGTAGTGTATGTAACACGCATTAAAAAATAACATTTTTTAATTTATTGAGCATTCTTTGTTCATTTGTTTGCAAAATCCTTGTTTCTATCAAAATTTTCCATAGGTTGCGAGTTTTGGGTCATGCTCAATAAATTAAAAAATGTTATTTTTTAATGCGTGTTACATACACTACGGGTTGAAAAAACGCCGTAAAGTTTATCTACGGGGGCGTATGGATGGCCTATGAGGTTGTACGGGTGGCCTACGGGGCCACGGGGAGCCGTACGGTTCACGGTTAACCATACGGTTGACCAGGCTTGAACCGTACGGTTCAAGCCTGAGTTGGCCCAAAATCGATAGGCTTCTAAAGGCATAGACTCGAGTGGAACGAAAGGTTTGAAATTTTGAATATGAGGTTTGCGATTTTGAATTTGAATTTTCCGCCAAAATTGAAAATCAGTGTTTTGGCGGGAAATTAAAATTCAAAATCGGACTCAAAAATCGCCAACTTCAAACGCAATTATCTCAACAACGATAACGATTCAGAATTTCTGTAAAAACAAAAAATGCTCCATTTTTCATTAATTTTCCGAATATATATAAATTAAAGCAAATTTCGCTAATCTAAAGAATTTTCAATTTTTGACGTTAGAGGTTCATACTGGGAAAAGTACTCCAGAAAAATTGACGCGGCTAAAAAGAACAAGTATTTTAGATAGGCCCAGGCAAGAGCTAAAAATATGGCAAAAAATTTCCGCCCACTCGATTTTTTCTGGGGTGCCACGGCCAAAACATTGAAATTTCGACCTAAAAAAATCCGGGTTTTTTGAGTATTTTCAATTTTTCTAATTTTTCTTAAAGGTTTGACGTAAAGGTGTATAAAATATTTGTAGCTCGTGTTTCAAGGAATCTAGCGAGTCCAAGATCATCAAAATTGGATTTAGCCTGAGTTATGCGCATTACAAAAAGGGGTAAATTTTGGCAAAAGGTCGAAAATTGAGTACCCTGTATCTCGGAGGGGTTAAACTTTCGCGCCAAAATTCTTTTATTCTTTTCCAATAAGTGACATATATACTTTAAGATTTTGTTAGTTTCAAAAATTTTTGAGACACTTTTTTTTAGATCCCCATAGAACTCGATTCTTAGAGATAACGTGTCTAATAAAAATTTTTTAACTCAGTAAATATATTCAAATCACAATGATTTTACACATAATGAAACCGTTTTCATTTTATCACATGGTGGTTGATCCAAATCTGATGCATTTATACTGCTCATATCGGTTACCCATCCATATTCTATTTCAATCACCAAAGCATAAGAATCCGTTTCATGTAGTACACAACTACGTTTAACATACTGATTAATAACGCCATAGTAAGAGTTATGAGGAGAAAATTTGAGACGAGTAGATCTATGGAATTCTTTTGTTTCGAGGCTATATTTTACACGAAGTTGAGTGTTGTTTAAAAATTTTTTTACAGCATCATGAACACCATCGACTGTGTAATAAAAGGTAAAAAGCTCGAACTTTACAACTAAAGAAATGGGGTTTTGATGCGTACGATATAGCTAAAAATTTTATAAATAGTAAATTATTTGCATACCTCAAACCAATGCCGGATAAAATTCCCATAATTTTTATCTGAAGTCTCAAAAACGATAGTCAATCGGTTAGCTCCATTTAATTTGCCATTACATGTGAAATTCATTATTTTGTCATTTTCTTTAAAATCCAAACATGCAAGTCGAATTTCTTTCGGTGTCGATGGCAATTCTACAATTTCGGGATTCGCACAGATTTCTCTTATGTAATCATCACGCCACATACTGAGAGTCAATTTATCGACTATGATGTAATTATCTAAAATAATTAAAATCATACTGTTTTTATACAAAATATGGGCAAAACTAAGAACCGCGTGGGTATAGTTGATTCGAGAAGGGTCGACCCCGCGCCCCAAAACAAATTTCTGAGTCCTAGCCACATCACAGAGGCCGATTTCCTACTCATCAGAGATCGAGTCACAGTCCAATCTCTTACTCACAGATCCGATCCCGAGCCAACATGGCCGATTACTCCATCATAAAAAGTCGACCTTTCACAGTGCCAATCATCAGCCCCAGCGCAGAACCCCCATCCCAAGCCGATCACCAGAGCCAACCCTACCTTGCCCCCTCATCACTATAAGCCGATCTTCTTCCCATCGCCAATTGTCAGCTCCAGTCCAATCCGCTACTATAACGCCGAGCTTCAAAGCCAATTTGAGCCCTCTCAAACCTCCCTCAGGGCCAACATTCCCTTAGGACCGATCTCCGAGCCACAAAGTCGATTCTAGCTCCAGAGTCGAACCCCGACGCCTAGCACCCTCCCCTCCCTATCACTAAAAGCCTACTCTACTCTTCTAACCCCACCCTCCCAAGTCCCAAAGTCAATCCCAATCCCCCGGGAATCCCCTACACCAACGCGGAGTCCAAGAGCCAACTCAAGGCCCCAGGACCGATCTCCGAGCCGACAAAGATTTTAGCATAAAAAACAAATAACTATTGATTTTCTCTTCAATACACAGACCCATTTCCCGATCAAGGGTTTTCCCGAAATCAAGCAAATATTTTCACAACACTGGCTCAATTCGAGGTGCTCGGCCCTGTGTGCTAAAATATTTAATTCGGGTGAATCTTATATCTTGCAGTATTTAAAAATCCCTTACCAAAAATTTCACTCAGTTTCGAGCCAAATCTTGTCTCACGGCATTTTCCAAATCTTCCGCGAAATCTACTTCCAGTTTTCGTTGTAACAAATTTCACCATATTCAATAAATAATTCAGACTATTCTTATAATATTTAATATCAAAAGTATCAAAAATGACATCACTCAAATTTGTCAATACTTCATCGACGGTCAATTGCGAATACCGAGATGACAATTTTCTCGCTTTCTCGATTTTGCTTAATCTTTTTTTGTTCTTAGGCCCATCAAATTTAATTTTATAGATAGCGAGATCATTGGCAAGATCTTCTTCAGTCGCATAAAGATGAATTTTTCCGTATTTAAATTGTAAGCACTTAAATTGTCGAAGAGGCAAAATATTTTTGTGACGAATGATGACGTTGTTCCAAAATTGGTTCACTAATTGAATTCTTTCAATTTGATCTTTGTCCAAGAAAGAAAATAAGTCCCAGAAGATTTCAGGCGTAGTAATCTTATTGAATGACGATTCACACTTCTAAAAAAATTTAGAGTTGATTAACTTAGCAACAATTTTGACTGATTCGTAAAAAACAATTGATGCCGTGTAATTTTAACAACTCAAGGAATACGGATACTAGTTCGGATTAGCGACCCAAAATGACAAGGCTCAAAATCCGAAAAAAATTTATATACTTTTTTCTAGAAATAACCCCTATAGGGGTAATATTATGCGGGGAATCGATTGCGCGCATTCCCGATGCGTGAAAATGCTTCCTTGGCCTTGATTCAGCGGTTTATCTACACGGGGAATCAATTGCGTGCATTTTTGAGGATTAGAAAAATTCACTGATGCTTATTTAAGTGATTTGTAAACGATTTTTGTTATGAAATCTTGTTAGGGAGTATGCCCCAAGTAGATGTAACTTCCAGTAGTCAAAATCAAAAAATTCCTTCAGATTCAACTTCCCCATGTCAAAAAACTCCCGAGTACAAAAATTCAGACAATTTGGAAAATTTGTTAAATTTTATTTGTTTACTCCTTGATCCCCCCCAAGGGAAAAAATAGAATTTTTTTCGCGCTCGGCAATGCGCACAATCGATTCTCCGCCTAGAAAACCCTCGAAGGAGTCGTTTCGTAAAGATTCGATGCAACGCTCAAAAGCACCCATTTTTTCTAAAATTGACCCGTATAGGAGTAATATTATGCCGGGAATCGATTGCGCGCATTCTCGAAGCTTGAAAATGCTTCTCTGACACTGCTTTCAAAGTAAAGTGAGATATGTATTGAAGCATATCTTACTCCTTGGCCATTTTCGACTTTTCTGGATTTTGCATTAACGGCGTCATCACCATTTTCTTCGGCGTGAGCCCTCTTTTGCGCTTGGTTTTCTGTTGCGGAACTCATTTTTAATATATAGGAGGGGAAAAGAATAAGTTTTGAACGTTACAAGAAATTGTATATATACGAGAGGTGTTTATTTGCCTAAAATTTAAAAAGATCGTAAAAATAAAAATAAGAAATTTACAACATGCCACTCGAAGAGCAAAAAAAACAAGAAATTCACAATGTGCAGTTGAGGTAAACGAGATTGACAAAATTAGATAGACTTTTTTTGATCAAAGACTTCCAAGCATTTTTGGAGCAATTTGAAAATTTGTTGAAAAATCGATTTTGAGAGCAGGACTTTGTGTACAGGATATGCCAGGCAAAAAAATCGATTTTTCAAAAAAATTTCAAATTGCTACAAAAATGCTTGGAAGATTGTGTATAGCCAAAAACAGTGAAATATGACTTTTTACCACAAAAAGAGATTTATTTTAGGTGATTTTTAGAGCTCCAAATATCCTTAAAAAGGCTATTTAAGACCATTAGGGGAGCCCCAGATCGCGTTTTAGTTAGGCTAAAATTCTGGTGACTTGGAGTTTTTCATTTTGTGTCATAAGGAGTCGTTTGGCATAAAATTTAAGAAAAAATCTTGAATTTGAAAATTCACCAGCTGTAAGGGACCTTGTTAGACTTATGCATAGGCTTATCTTTTCAAGCCTTGGAATTTTTAAAATTTTAACTAAAAATTTTGGTTAATATAGCATAATAAACGAGCGTAAAAAACCAATCAATGAATTAATAAATAAAAGAAATCTCTTGGCTAGTTGCCATTGATCAAATGTGCTAAACAATAAATTTATTTCTGTTCAACTCACGAATGATGACACACAAAAAGATCTATAAAATCGACATTTATGCAACAGCAAATTTCTATTTGTCATCAGTTAAATAATCAAAGTTATTCATAAAAAACATCGAAATTTCAAAACAGGTATATTAAAGAAAATTTCTCAAAAACTGTGCATTAGACGCATTTGTTGATGAGCCGCTAGAATATTTATTAAATGCGCGGTTTTCGAATATTTATTAAATGCCCGATTTTAGAATATTTATTAACATGTCAGTTATTTCTATCGTCTTTCTTCTTTCATCTCGTGCATATACCAGAAAGTACTTAAACAAACATTGTTCAAACATGAAAATAAAATTCGATTAAATCAGTATTTCAGCAACAAAAAATATTTTTAGTATATTTTTTGCATTTTTATGTATTTTTTGTACGTTTTAAACGACCAGTCTACTTTTAGGGAGTTGATGCCATGTGATAGATCACAAAATTTGGAGCATTTTTTGCTTCTACGACACTGCAAATCTAAAGATTAGAAATTATGAGTGAAACAAAATTGCGAAAACAATTTTCAAATTTGCCTGTACTCAGGCATCAATCAGATTGTTTGTTGAAAAGATTTAATAAAACATTATAAAATTCAAAATCCTTGAACATTTGGGAAAAATAAATACAGCATTATATCTCGCCGAGATGAGACGAATAAAATGACACCAAAATAACTGAATTTGAACAATGTTTTGGGTTATTGAAACGAAAACACTGATTCCATGTTTTCGTTTCAATAACCCGAAACATTGTTCAAATTCAATAATTTTGGTATCATTTTATTCGTCTCGGCGAGATGTAAAAATTGCTGTATTTATTTTTTCCCAAATGCTTAAGGGTGTTGAATTTTATAATGTTTTATCGTTTCAATAAACAATCTGATTAATACCTGAGTGCAAGTACCCTTTAACACATTATTTTTTATTGTAAAAGTTGAGGTCAAGAACATTTTTTTGGGTTTTCCATCAAGATGGAGCCCCAACACACAAGGCCGAATAAACACAGGAGTTGATCAGAGACAATGTTCCGGACTTCATTCAAGTGGACATTAGCCCACAGCGTAACAACGGAGAATGGCCACCTAATTCACCCGATTTGAACGTGATGGACTACTCAATCTGGAGCATCTTGGAGGCGGAAGCATGCTCGAAGCCCCACCAGTCGATTGAAGATTTGAAGAAGAGTTTAACGAAGGCATGAAACGCTATCCCCCAGGACATCATTGATAAGGCAGTGGATGACTTCCCAAAGCGCTTAAAGAAGTGTATTGAAGCCGGAGGAGGTCATTTTGAGAATAAATAGATAGTTCTTGTTGTTATTATTGTTTATTATTGTGTTTCGAATAAAATTTTATTAAATTATAAATAAAAATGCATATAAACATAATATAGTCGAACTTTTGCGCCAACTTGTAAAAATGCAAATGTTACAGATGTAAATAGAAAAATGCAAAAATCACAATTACAAAAGTCTGGATGCAAACCGTCCGGTGCCAAAAAAACAGACTTCTAAAAACTGGTTATCATATCGGTTTATCCAGAAATAGAATATCAAAAACTTCATTATAGTCTTTAACTAAATAAACTTTCACATTATTTTTAATAAATTCTGGAAGGCTGTCGAAGTCATTTCTGTTTCCATTCGGAAGAATTACTGTGCTCACACCGGCTCGTTTTGCCTAGAAAAATGAATATTTTTATTTGAATATTTCATTAATATACCGCAATGATCTTCTCCTTGATTCCTCCGATGGGTAAAACTTTTCCAGTTAACGAAATTTCTCCAGTCATAGCAATATTTTGTCTAGCCGGTGTATTCAATGCCAATGAAAGAAGTGCACTCGTAATTGTAATACCTGCTGATGACCCGTCTTTTGGCACCGCGCCCTTAAATAAGCTTTGTCAAATTTTCTAAATAAAACAAAACCTCCGGAATGTGGACGTGTATATGAGCAAGTTCTAAAAACTCATTCATTGGATCGTGTTTTGCTAGCATATTTTTGGCTACGGTGTAAGCCGTTCTCATACTCTCTGTTATAATGTCTCCCAAATTACCAGTTGCTTCTAGCGAGCCTCTGCAAATTGAATGTCGTTGACTTTCCTTGGAATCAGAAGAGAATTGTCCCGTGGTGGTTTTTTCAAGTTTTATTTTTGGATACTGATATTTTTGTCGTAAAGAAGATTCAATATAGAGAACTGAGCCTCCTAAATAAAAAAGATAAAACATCGTATAAAATATGAGAAATCAGCTAAATTATAAATTTCCTATAGAGCGCTTTCGGGGCTTGTCAAAGATCGGCGCCCCCTGATATGGGAATGAAAAAATGTCGCCAAAATCTGGCGTTTTAGCCGACCACCCTGTAGAAGATATATGGATTAAATTTTTTTGTATAAAACTAGTAACGAAACTGACCCATTTCAGTCCAAGCAAGACCCATTATAACTCCGGTCGGTGTAGTTTCATATAAGCGATCATTAGTAAATTTAGGTCTTCCAACAAAATCTTGTAAATTATCGTTACCGATAACTATTAAGTTTTCTTCGGAGTTTTCTTTACGGCTGGCTATTTGAATAGCAGCTCTACGAAAGATCTAAAGTGTAGGTTTTGAAATGACATGTAAGCGTTAGTCATGCATGCTCATTTTTGTATGAACAAAGTCTGGAAATACACTCCACTTATAAAAGGGGTTGCGTACACTATGTTTTGAAAATTCAATTTTTGACCCCTCTAGCCTTGGGGGTCATAGGTGCACAGTAGGAGGGGGACAATTTCCCTCAAGTACGAAATGTTTTTGAAATTTTTTTGAAAACGACATGTTTTTGACCCTTTTTTTGGTCGCCAAACGTAAAAATTTCGTATTTTTGGTAAAAAAACATGTAAATTTTGGTAAAAAACATGTCGTCTCAGGCCAAAATACGATATGTTTTTCGCATTTTTGCCCCCAATAGGCGACATAGAGGGAACAGCCCCCTCCATTGAGCACCTATGTTGAGGGTCAACCCCTAAACAGTTTCCTTCAGATTTGAAATTGAACAAATTTCGTATTGTTGCACCGTAAATTTGAAAATTTCTTTCTCGAAAAATTAATTTTTTGAAAAATTGTGAAAACTCATACTCGCTCGATATGCTTTTGAAGATTTCTCACACCAGATTCTCGGCAATATTGTTTAATCAATGTATCCAACGCCTCTTGACGTATTTCAATCTTATCTTCTGGCAAGGCACTAAACCAAATTTACATTATAGGTCAAAACAATTTAAATCTACCAATCTACTCGGCACTGTGGAATAAGATAACGCTGAGCAATATTTAGTTTCTCTTCAGCCACATAACCCGAGACTTCAATCAACTCCATTCGATCTCTTAAAGCAATCGAGATTGTATCCACCGTATTGGCCGTACAAATAAATAAAACTCTAGATAGATCTACCGGCACTTCGAGAAAATGGTCCAAGAAATTTTCATTCTGTTCTGGATCTAGTAATTCTAATAAAGCCGAGGCTGGGNAAGAAAACCGTTAGAACTGACAAGCTCGAATTTTCATAAGGTCTAGCTCAAAAAATAGTAAAAAATTAGTATATATGTTGCGCTCAATCCTGAACAAAAATTGTTTGTTCAATCATCGCCCGATTCATAGCCTAGGCTTGAATTTTCGATCTTGAACGAACAATTTTCGTTCAGGATCGGACGCTCGATTCAGAATCAGTGCCCAGAGATATAGCCTAGGCTTAGGCTAAATCTAAGCCTAGGCTAAGGATAAGCCTAACTCCGAAACCTAAGAATTGTAGTAGATTTTAGTCTAAATAAAAACTTTTATTCAAGTGCGTCACAAATTTTCTTTAAAATTAACGAGAAAAATCGTTGTATGTCACAAGATCTCCAAACATGGCACATGTTTTTCGTCGCTGAAACAAAAGCTGTCTGCCAAAATCTTTTACAAATCTTGTATACTAATTTTTTGCTATTTTTTGAGCTAAATCTCGTGAAAATCCGAGCGTGTCAGTTTTAGCGGTTTCCTTGTAAGCCAGAATTGTTAACGCCGCTGTTAACGTCGTAACTTGCAATTTACAACTGATAACGCGCACCTCTAATTTGACAATAAGATTATAGATTATGCTAATTTCATACCGGCGCCTCCAATC
>OZJO01019368.1:0-10222 GCA_900406225.1 Acrobeloides nanus | reverse complement strand
CTAAAATGATCAGAAATTGTTGGCCATAGCCCAAAACGGTAAAACAACTCATTTTTTGGCAAAAAGAAATAAGTTAAGATAGGTTTTGGGATCTTGCTACGCTAAAAATATCGAAAAATCACCATTTTTCAAGAATAAATTAGCTTGAAACTCAAAAAACTCCAGTGCTAACATACCAAACCCAATATACCAAAATTTTCCTGGGAATCTGGGCTACATTTTTTGTGACAACCACGTTGGCTGAAAACTCTCATAACCAGGTCAAAAATGCCGATCTTTGCCAAAACCCCGATCGAAAAATCGAGGCATGCTTAAAGATTGGAGTATAACTATTTATTGAAGCGAAAACTTGCTATAGGTGTCTATACAAAAATTGTAGAGCAGATTGCCAGCTTTCAAATGGGTGGTCAATGAAGCCTCAATTGTCTCATTGGCCAGAGTTATGACCATTTGAATATAGCGTTATTTTTTTCGTGAGTTATCCACATAGATAGGGTCCTAGACCATACTAGAAAAATTCAAAAAAATTTTTCTTTTGTTTATTTCATATCAGTAACAATCCATCTTTCATTTGCTAAAAAACTTTGAATCGACCCTGGACGTGTTAAAAGTTGATAATTTCTATTCCACTGCCAACAATAGCTACTTGATAATGGCTTTCAGAATCGTTTTCTTTCTTCGAGCAGTGGAAACTGGCAGGATCAGAAACATTCAACATGATAGCTCGTTCAAATGAAACCTAAATACAAAGATAAAAAATATATGAAACATGAAGGAATAATTTACCGAATTTGATTCATGTGAAAATTTGTGCATAGCAAGTCGGCAGTCAAGTGAAATGGTGAGAATATCATAGTGAACAGTATTCCGTGGACCCATAATAGAGAAAGCCTTTATGCCTAAATTTATTAATGCAATAGCTAGTATGAGAGCACAATTCCATAAAGGGAGACCCACTTCTATATCCCGAATCTTTGAAAAAATTTTTTACTGACTCCTATACGGGTAATTTTATGCGGGTAATCGATTGACACATTTCCGAAACGTGAGTTCTCAATTTCTCATCCAATGAAATACATTTGCGCAAAAGTCGATATTTCTCAGGGGTCGAGGGTTGACTGTATAATATATCCATCACCAATAAAGCAATACTTACTTGTTATCGTTGAGCTATGATAACAATAGACAGCGATGATTTTATTTGAAATTAAATCTAGAAGTACAAAAATTCAAAGCAAAATTGGAATCAACTTTACCAACAATGGAAACTTTGCCAGATTCGGAACCAATGAAAGCGCAATTGACTTCAGGAGAAGATAATTTGGAATTAACTACTTTGGGCTTAATAATATCAAGTGCAGAAAGGCCACAATTTTCTATTCTAATCTCAGCAATCTTCACAACTTCCTAGATAAAAAATAAACAATATAGTACAAATAAAATATTACCGCTGGGAAGTCTTTTCCATTTAACAAATATACATATTTATAGAGCATACCACTTGTTGAAATAGCATAGATTTTATTGCCAAATAGCTCAGACTTCATTAACATCGATAAATGTTCTGGCTCGATTCGAAAAAGCGGCACGATCTCTATAGTCGAACAATCAAATATTACTCCTCTAAAGTTTTCGAAAATTGGAAGCTATTGTAAACCAAGGGGGCACCTAAGGGTCAAAAATCAAAACAAAATTATGACTAGCCTCTGGTCGGTTTGAGTTCGCTGATGTGTTGAAATTTAGTGTTTTTCTCTACGACAAACAAACAGACATTACACATTTAATGTAGTAGGGTACAAAGATAAGCCCCACCTTAGTGTTCCATCAGAACAAACGATTAAGATCAAATAACAAGACTCAACAAATTCGACTTCTTTTTCATTATAATTCCTCCCATCATCGAGATTATAAGCAAGACGACAAATTCTAACAGACACCAAACGAAAATCGTCACCAAATTGAATAGATATTATATTTCTTAGTATTTCGTCTAAAATTAAGAAACATATCAAATTTAAATAAATGAAGTCGTAAGCATATCCAAAAAACAAAAATTGAAGCTATTAGGTTGGTGCATAAGTCTTAATCGGTTTTTTAAATTAACTTTTATTTTCTATTTACACACAACATTCAGTCAACGTATGCTCCTTCTTCATTAACTTCGCCCAACGTGTAAGCAAATTGCGGATGCCTCTATTATAGATGCATCAGCAGACTTAAGCACCAATCTAATAAAATTTTGTATAACCTACTTTTCCTCACTTCATTATCAACAAACCTCCAGCAAATAAGTTCTGCGCGGCCACCAACAGTAACGATGGTGTGTTCATCAAAATCTAAATCATGGATGCTTGATAAATGCTGGGTTGAGCTGAAGAAAGGAGACAATAAGCCTAAAAATTTGATATCAAGAATATCTCAATCAATGTTAGAAATTTGGAACTTATGCGCTTCGGCCCCCCCCCAAATTTGGGGGGGGGGCCGAAGTGCACAAGTTCCAGAAATTTTATCAACTACACATAACTAAAGAGACCACTTATTAATAATTCTCAAGAAAAAATATACCGTTCTCTTCAACTTTGGTGCAAACAAATCGGGTGTCAATTCCGCCAGTAAATAAAACCATTCCCATTTTGCAATAATTCATAATTCCACAACACGTGATTTGCCCCGTGTGAAATGGCCCCTATATGGCAAAATTATAACATAGTAACAATAAAACTAGAGATGTGATTTTTACGGAAAAAACCGGTTTTCCCCAGATTTTTTCGGTTTTTGCCGTAAAAAACTATTTACAAGCACTAAAATGTAAAAATTTTTCTTCCCTAAGAGAATCTAGAAATCAAGATCTACAATTTTGTGAAGATCACTTTTTGCCAAGACGTAAAAAAACTGGAGAAAAATCAATTTTTTCATAAATAAGATTACAAATTATGATGTATTATCATCATTAGAATTTTCCTGATTTTCAATCTTTTTTATTGACACGATTGTTCAAACACTAAAAATTCCATAGTTTCTATTTTTAGTGATTTTTCTCCAGTTTTTAAAGTTTTGGCAAAAAGTGTTCTTCACAAAAATTGTAGATCTTGATTTCTAGATTCTCATAGAAAAGAAATTTTTTGCATTTTGGTGCTTACAAATGGATTTTTCCGGAGTAAAAAGAAATTTTTCTGAAAACTGGATTGGAAAAATCTCTCAGCCCATCTCTAAATAAAACATACGACAATGTTTCGAGTGTAAACCAGACTAGTCTCGGCACATTTCAATAAACCTTTGTGGAGAAAATGAAAAATAACTTTGGTGCCATGAAGTTCAATTTGATATTGTCGATGGCCGCCGCCACAATCGATTTTGCACAATTCAAGCTTCGTCGCTACATCAACTAGTCGAAATTCAATCTAAAAATGTAAATAAAATAAAGAAAACAAACAGCGCCATATGGGGGAGAAACCAGAGGGAGACTTTCTTCACCAAACAAAAAAAATTTCTTTACAAAAATGACGCTTTCTGCAAAAAAATGAGCGAAATTTTGAAAATTCTTAAAAACTTCCTCCCCCCAAATCAAAACTTCCCTCCTAAAATTTGGATCCGAGTTACGACGCTGGAAACAAATCGTCTACCCCATGAAAGCCAGCTACGTAGAGTCTGTTTTCACAATCATAACGATGTATCATTAGTTTGCTTGGCCATTCCAAAATTTGGCGTCGTGAAATAAGGGTCAAAAATGGCTCTAAAATTAAAAAAGATTAACTATAGGGACCGTCAGGGGTCTTCAGTGATCTGTTGCTGAACTCGGAAAACGAAAAATGGAAATGTTTGGTATTTTATTCTTCGTGATCTACATGATACTTCATGCTCGTCCCAAACAAATCCATAAAGTTTGAATTTTTCTAATGACCGATTATTTCGTTTCAATACATTTTTTCTTATTCAATTTTAAAGAGCGAAGAAGATTGTCGAGAATAGAAATTTGAGCAAATAAAAACTTACTGGTATGAGAGATACTCCAACAACTAATATATCCATCTCGACCAATAGAGTACAGAAAATTTTCGAAAAGCTTTAAGTCTGTTATTGGCTTATTTTTGTGAGCTTTATGAATACGATGAAGCAACTATAATCAGTTTTACAGACAGAAATGTTTAAAATATATCACTTGTAGACGACTTTTCAAATAAACCAAGATTTGTCCTTTGGATGTTCCCAAAAATAAGTAGTCGTCATCTTCAGAAACTTCACAAACAGTAGTAATTGTCACATCTCCTTCAATTGTACCAGGAGTATTCATTTGTTGGATATTCCCTGACATAATGCAGAAATGTAACTAGAAACAGATCAAGATTATAATAAACAAATCAAGCTTTTAGACTGTGTTCAAGCATGTCAAAAAATGTCCAACTTTGCCTGATTTTCAATAAAATCGTGTTTATTGAAACGAATGGTCACGAGAATGAAATTTTATTAATCAAGAAGCAAAAAAAATTTTATGCTTCATGACCAATCGTTTCAATAAACACAATTTTATTGAAAATCAGGCAAAGTTACTTTTTTTGACAACTTTTTTGACATGCTTGAACGCAGACTTACCAAATCTCCAGCCAAAGTTTGCAATAATAAAAACCCGTCGTTAACCCATAACAATGCGATAGGGACACCCGTCAACGGTAAAGTTCTATAGAAGTTATGATAAGCTAAAAAATATTGTTGCCAGTAGCGTAGTCAGGGCGCTAACAGGGGCTATAGCCTCCTCCAAAATCCGAAAAATTTCCCTCTTGGTCCCCCTTATATAATTTTGCCCAAGATTTTTGAAATTAAAAAAATCCTATTGGCCCCTCATTGTGATTTTTCACCCAAATTTTCAATTTTTTCACTAAAATAGGCCATTTTTTACCAAAAAAGCCAACATTTTGGCAAATTTTCACCAAAAATTGTCAATTTCTAAGCATTTTCAGATTAAAAACAAGCACTTTCAAAATTTTGCTTGTAAAAATTTTTAACAAAAAAAAATTGCCCACGCGGAGCTCGATGACCAAAAAAAGTTGTCAAAAATTTTACACTTCAGCCCCTCCAAAATTTTTCTGACTTGTTGCCATTTTAAAAATTAATGCTACCTGAAAAAACGTAAAGTGTGCGATCAGAGGTAAAAGCAGTGTAAAAAANTGCGAACTATTATTGGATGCTGCTTTTTTGAAATAAACTTCTCCTAAACTATTAATAAGTAATTTGCCATTATGAGTACAACAAAATGCACGTATTTCTGACGCCAAATTTATTGCGGGACGATTATTCAATGGAGTCAGCAAATTCAATAACGATACTAACGCACCACATTCTGTTCCAATAAGCTTAAAATAATTCAATTTTTTTCGATTTTTCAATTTTTTCGAATTTTTCATTTTTTCGATTTTTCAAGCATAAACACCACCTTTAATTAAAACTCACTAAATCATCTTTAAGTGGACACAAACTTCGTATAGCTCCACCAGCAATTTTCACTTTCTTCACAAGGTTCACAGAATTGTCTGCACCCAGTAACCATAGACAAACTTCTTCATCAGAGCCTCCGGTATAAATATAGTTATTCACCACTTGCAATGCATATGGGCGAGCCGAGTGACCTAACAAGAACAAAGATAATTTCAAATTTAAATTTACCATAAACAAATGAAAGACATTCTTGAGTATCAATGGACCAAACTCGAAGACTCCGATCATCTGATATAGAATAAAGAAAATTCCCCTTAACATAAAGTCCAAAAATCATTCCCTTAAAAATATATTTAAATAATCCATGTAAAAAAGACGGCACTGGGGTCGAATTCACATCATTCATCGTATAAAAAGCAGCGAGGTGAATTCGATCTTAATGCCTAAAAGAAATTTGAAGTACATACCTTATGTGCTTCAAACTTCTTAGCTATTTTCTGGCTTCTTTCTGGGTAAAATCCATATATAGGACCAAATGCCGTGCCAACTAAGACCAAAGAATCATTCCAATTTTCTCCAACGATAATTCCCGACAAACTAAAAAATAAAGATAAAGTTTTCCAAACAAATCAACGTACAATTAACATACATGTTGGCTTTAATGTCTAAATAAACTCGCATCTTTTCTTTCAATTCTTTATGTTCAAATGAATAAACGACAACTAAACAATTTCCAAACAAAACAACAATCTAAAATTGTATATCCTCAATAAGAAAAGTACAGAATGTATTTAAAAAAACTGGAATTTTAGCAATTTTTCAGCTTAGGTATGGGCTTTATACCATTATGCATTATGATACACATTCGAATTATTAATACCACCTTTGGGGTATCCCTGCCTTCTTGTGGTGTATCTCCGCGAAAACTCTGTCAGATTCGGTCCGGAACAGCTCAAATCTCTTGTAATAGTGTTCCCTGTATGGAAAAACTTAGTCGAAATTGAACAAATTTGAAGAACAATTTTTTTTCAATTTTCCGTAGGTTTTTGTCCTAACATTCCTGCGATAGGGGGTCAGAAAAAATTTTTTAGCCCTTGAAACTATGTACAATCGATTTCCCGTTTGTAAAAACTCCTATATAGTGAATTAAGGTGAATCAAAGTTAATCCATATGTTGTAGATGCGTTCATGTGATAGGAGCACAGGATTTTATATACAGGGTGTATCGAAAAAACTGGAATTTGGGCGATTTTTTCATGCTTTTCAATTAGAAATTTTTTTCAAAAATCCTAAAAATAACCTATATAGGGGTAATTTTATGCGGGAAATCGATTGCGCGCATTGAAATTGCTTCCCAGATCCTGATTCAGGAAAGTAGGTGTCTATATAAAAGCTAAAAATACAAATTTACACAGGTACTTTCTCCTAAGTCAGAATCCGGTAAGCAATTTCAAGCTTCAGAAATGCGCGCAATCGATTTTCCGCATAATTACCCCTATATGGGCCATTTTTAGGATTTTTGAAAAAATTTTCGAATAGAAAAAACTTGAAAAAATCGCCAAAGTTTTTTTCAATAGACCCTTTGTAATAAACCTACTGAATTATAGCTATATGCTTTCACATTAGAAATCCAATCATCTAATTCAACATTAAGAATGTCGTTCCAACGTTCATTAAAAATAGCAATCGATTTCTCCCCATAAATAATAAAGCCTTAATAAAATTTTTTAAAAACTCTCAAATATTATTGATATAACTATGAGTAGAAAATTTATAACAAAATTGGTATTGGGTCGTTCAGAAAATCAACAGCCTTCTAAAATTGCATCGAGAAGAAAGTCTTTTTTTCTGGAAATTAACCTCACATGGGGTAATTTTATGCTGGGAATTGATTGCACACATTTTTTAATAATGAAAAATTTTGCTCAAACCTGATTCAGGCAATTTTATTTTTAATATATCGAATTCTTCCCTGATTCGAGACTTTTCTTCCCTGATTTTGTCCAAAATTCGAAATTGGTCAAAAAATTTTCCACTTTTATTTTCCATTTTCCAACTTTTTTTGATTTATCAATCTTCGATCAATCAAAAAAAGTTGGAAAATAATGACCCCCTACCAAAAGTCCATGTTTTGGCTAAAATAACCTATCTTCAAAGTAAATAAAAGTGGGAAATGCAAAATAAGAAAACCCGAACTGGAAAAAAATTTTCAATTATAACGTAATTTTCCATTTTGTATTTTCCAGAAAGATTTATAGACCCCTGGGCAACTTATGGAGGTACGAAACGGGCCCGAGCTAACGCATGAAAAACTTACAGTCGGTCGACGGAATTTTTTCTGTACCGTGAATACTCACACCATCAGGGAGAATCTTTCTGAAATCCATACGAACCCAGCTATTTGTTTGAAATGAATATACTTCCAATAAATTGCCATTTCCTAAATTTTGTAAATGAATAAATTTGTGCATTTCGTCAAAAACGCACCAGCATAGAGATTTTCAGAATCATCACTTTTATTAAAGCAAAGTCTTGGAGCGACTAGAATTTTTTCTACTGACATCCTGAATAAAGCATTAAATAATGAATTTATACATTGAAAAAATTATACAATTGTGAGTACTATTTCGGATTAGGGGATACTTTTTATAAGGTCGACCCCAGAGGGCTATTTACAGTGTGTTAAAATAGGTGCTTCCATCCAGTCTTTTGAGCATATCTAGGGCTAGGAAAAAGATCTCGGATTGCGGTCTTTTTTAATGAAAGTAGAGACCAAATAGCATAATTTCTCTCTTTTGACCAACTTGATTTGAGTTTTTCTTTTATGAGAAATTTCACTTTCAAGGTTTCCTTGACAAATTTGATCATTTTTTTCAAAAAATTTTTTCATATTCTGAAAGAGCCAATTTTTAGCTATTTTTTACAAAAAATCGAAAAAGTTATAATTATTGAAAAATTTATTAAAAAAACATCGTATAATACTTGTATGAATTTAAAAGTCAAAAATTTTGTCCAAAATGGCTCAGTGGTAGTGATCCCGCTTTTGGGACAAACAGTCGCGGGTTCGATTCCCATTGAAGAATTAATTTTGCATTGAAAAAGGTGTCATGTTCAAAATTCTATAACTCGAAAATGTTATTTTTTGTAGGTAAGTAAGATCGATGATGCTCTTTCAGAAATCGATACGCGCATTCTCGAAGCTTGAAAACGCGTCTTTGATCCTGATTCAGTGAATCGGGGTGTGTGTATTGAAGCGATGACCAATTTGTGCTATAATATAGAGGGAGGCAAAAGTTCTGAGCTAGACGGACAAAAGTCCTGGCATTGTCAAAAACGCTGAAAAGGTGTTTTCTCGTCCAGAATTGTCGAGAAAACACGTTTTTGAAATGCTAAGACCTTTGCCTCTTCAGGACCAGAGGGCGAAAAGATGCCATCACCCACCACCCATTGGGTGGTGATTAGGTTATTGAGTGATACCACCCAGTGAGTGATGGGTAATGCCATCCATGGGTGATCACCCATTGGGTGATTGACACCCATTACCCAATGGGTGAATCACCTACTGGGTAGTATCACCCAATAACCTAATCACCACCCAGTGGGTGATGGGCGATTGTGGATGATTCACCCACGGGTTACCCATTGGGTGATAGTTGGGTGCTATCACCCATTTTTTCGCCCCCTGGGACTTTTGTCCGCCTAGGTCAGAACTTTTGCCTCTCCCTATAAATCAATCTTCCTTTGATTCAGGAGCAGGGAAGTGTTTTCAAGCTTCAGAAATGCGTGCAATCGATTCCCCGAATAAAATTAGCCCTAATAGGGTCATTTTTGAAAAAATTTTCGGGTCGAAAAAACATGAAAAAATCGCCCAAATTCCGGTTTTTTTTTGGCTCTAGGACATTTCTCAACGGAAACTTCTCAATGAAAAAGCGGACATTTCTCAACGAATTTATGAAATGCGTTGAGAAATGCCCTAGAGCCCTTTTTTTATATATCACATCGAAATAGATACAAAAAATCGACTTGAAAAAATTATCCCTAATCCAAAATAGTACCCCAAATAGTTTTTTAGAGAAAATTTTAGAATTAACAAGTTCCTTTTTTATATTCGACCAAAATTTATTCGAAAATGTTCGATGTTTAAAAAGAAAGTTTGTATTTTGGTGACATGATGTTTATGATGCACAAAGTAAATGTTGCAAAATTTTCGCTCTAAACGTGAACGAGAAATTGAAAAAAATGGCTCAAATTTTTGTCGGTTTTGAAAAAAGTGTCTTATTTTGATGAGTTATGAACAAAAAATCGAGAAAAATTTTTGTGCATGGCTCCTATGACCCCCTGAAGTCCATGTTTTGACTAAAATACCTATCTTCAAAGTAGGCTATCTCTGAAATGCTAAATCCGTTTGAAAAAAACCACAGATAGCCTGTGGATTTTGGACTTCGGGTCATTGCCCCCCCCCCTCCCATCAGCACGGTGGTCCAAAGTGTGTCCAAAAGTGGGGTCACCGGAAAAACAGTTCGAAATCGATTCTTTTTGCTTCCAATAGGCTTATAGAATATTTTTCAGACATTTATAATTATGTGCCAGTCGAATTTCTACAAAACCTCGAAAAAAGTATGTTTTGTTGAAATTCGAGAGGTGTATTCTTAAATATATTCTGCAAAAACTTTATGCACGAGCTGGGAGTCGAACCCACGATCCATTGTGCTAAAGGCCGACAGCTTCGCCACTACACCACAGATACTTAATATCATAAGATGGAATCATAGAATATAACCGAGAGTTTTGC
>OZJO01019365.1:0-11192 GCA_900406225.1 Acrobeloides nanus | reverse complement strand
GTACATTTCATCTGAAACACCCTGTATAAATATAAATAAAATATTTAGATATTCAATTTTATTTTGAGTTACTAGTAGGCTTTTGTACTTTTACTCTAGGAATTATGTGTTTTTGGCAATATCGTCAAAATATGAAATCCAGTAATTATCAAGAATATTTTCGTAATCGTAAAGAAAGCGCCGGATTCATTATTATTTTGTTGGTAAGAATATACAGTGAACACTCGTTAAGCAGGCCACCTTTTAAAGGGGGGAGGTAAGCACTTTCAGCAGCGCTTTTTTTGAATTTTTTGCAAAAATGACTTTTCTAAGGGTAATTTTTAACGAAAAATCGATTGCGCGCATCGTTGAAGCTTGAAAATGCTCCCTTGACCCTGATTCAGGGAAAAATTTGGTTTTTGAAGCAAAAAATGACAATTTTCAAGCTTTGACGATGCGCGCAATTTTTGCAAAAATTCAAAAAAAATATGTTCGTAAGCGCTGCTGAAAGTGCTTACCTCCCCCCTTTAAAGAGTGGCCCGTTTAACGAGCGTTCATTTCAGGTCCTTTAAAAAGTCTTATTATGCCTGATTTTTAATTCTTTTTAAATAAAAATGAAAAAAATTTTAGAACTTTTTGAGTCTTATAGCATGGCTCACTGTGTTAATTCCATTTTTGCTCTACATTTTTCTTCCAAGAAGTGGGTCCACATATAAAGCTGCTGTGGTTATACAAGATATGTCTCATTGGAGATCAAAAGTTGTTGTAGGGCATGCGATTGATGAGTAGATTTTTTAAAAATAAATCAAAACTAATCTCGATTTTTAATAGCATATTCACTTTCATAATGCTTTATTTATATATTGTAAAATCGCAGCTTCCACCAGATGGTAAAGTCAACAACTTTATACTACGAATTCACCGTTTTTTGAATTACCCATGGAATATGTGGAGCTGGAGCGTCCGTATAACACCCAATGAACGGCCCATAGAAATTATACAAGTAGCAAACCAAGATGGCTTAGCGCATAATAATGGCACACATCAAGAAAATGTAGAATTAAACACCCTAAGAGAAGGTCGAGTGAAGAGAAATAACTCTATTGGAACATCTACTGAATTATCTCAATTTAAATATAAAGGTAGATAAATGTTTTTTTTAAATTTAGGTCTTTTTTTCAGCAAAAAGTAATGACAATTTTTCGATGGATAATCGACATGAATTATCTAGTAGATTATTAAGAAGCAACTCTTTGATTCTCACACCAAGCACTTTAGACAAAAATGGTAAGTTTAGGGACGTTTACAAGGCAATTGTTAAAACAAAAAAGTGAAGTAATGCAAAAAGCTTTACTTCCTGACAAAAGAGACACCAAAAAAGCGTTTATGTTACATCATCTTGCAAGCAAGCCATCTGATTTATTTTAATTGTTGAAGATTTATATTTAGTTATCCAACCGAATATCGTCAAAGAATCGTCTGTAAATCAATCAAGTATTGAACAAAAATGATTTTTTATATAATCTCCTATTTTTATAATACATACTTATTTAATTTTATGTAGAAGTTTATCGTTATGACCAGTGGTGTAGCCAAAATTTTTAAGGGGGGTACCAAGCCTTTTTTTCTAAAATATTGCCCTTAAAGGGGGAGTACCAAGCTTTTTTTCTAGCAAATCATAAGTTGTTCGGCCCGTAAGGGGAGGGATACCAGTACCCCCCTGTGGCTACGCCACTGGTTATGACATAAAGCTGGTTAATTACCATAATTTTCAGCGATGAAACGTACAATTTGAGCTATTTTTACGTACAATTTTAACACAATTTATGTACAATTTGATGCGTTTTTAATTGATATGTGGAGTGAATAAAATTAGTATGTCTTATCGAAACAAAATTATAGCTTTTATATAAAATTCTGTCTATATAAAAATATAAAATGCGACTAAAAACGTTTGAACCAAAAAATCATATGAAGGAAGGTAACATAAAAAAGTTTACGATTTTATTTTGATAACATAAAGTAGCTATTTTACCAAAAGTTAAGCCAGTTAACGCTGAAAATCTGTCAAAGGAAAATTTTTGCATAAAGTGGCTAATTTACCAAAAGTCAGGCCAGTTAAAAAAACCAGTCTACTTTTGGGGAATTGATGCCATGTGATAGAGCACAAAATTATCGGGTGAGAGACTTTTGCGCACCGACATTTGCGCCCGAACTTTATAAAATTTCTGCCTACAAACAAGTTCAAACTGTTGTAAGAAAACCGGTGTAAAAGCTAGCTCATGCTTTATNTTTGCGCCCCGAACTTTATAAAATTTCTGCCTACAAACAAGTTCAAACTGTTGTAAGAAAACCGGTGTAAAAGCTAGCTCATGCTTTATTGTGCAAATGCTCAAATGTCGATGCACAAATGTCGGTGCGTAAGTGTCCGGTGCGCAAAAGTCTCCCACCCAAATTATCACATGGCATCAAATTTGGAGCATTTTTTGCTTTTACTGCACTAGTTGAAAATCTAATGGTAAAAAGTTATGAGCGAAACAAAATTGCGAAAAACATTTTTAAACGAGTTTGAACATTGAAACGAAAAAGAAAACATTGAGCTTGTACCCAGGCAAAAAAAGACAAGCACGTTAACCACTAGACCATGCACGCCCAACTTGTTGTAATCATCCCATGAAACAGAATTTAACTGTAAATAATATGATGAAACTGTACTTAACTTATGGAAGTGCTAACTGGCTTGATTTTTGGTAAATTATCTTCTTTATCCAAATTTTCTCCGGTTTTCGACTTATTTTTGTCTATAAATGGAGTAACTTTTGGTAAATTAGCTACTTTATGCTAAATTTTCCCCGATTTTCGACTGATTTTCAGCATTAAAGGACCAGTCTACTTTTGTGAGTTGATGCCATGTGATAGAGCACATAATTTGGAGCATTTTTTGCTTTTACGGCACTAGTTGAAAATCTAACGGTAAAAAGTTATAAGCGAAACAAAATTGTGAAAAAAAGTCTTATGCGAACCGAGATTTGGCCCGGGATCAAGCATAAAACAAAGTAGGGGTGTTGTAGATAATTTTAGAGCCAACCGGAAAAACACGTCGGAACAAAAAACTTTTTCTAGAGCCATTTCTTTGAGTTTTTGCCCTCTATATTTCCCTGAATCAGAGTCAGGAAACATTTTCATGCTTTGGGAATGCGCACAATCGATTTTTCGCATTATTTTACCCCTATATAGGCTGTTTTGGCAAAAAAATGTTTTCTTGGATTAGTCCATAAATGTCACCCCCTTTAAGTTTTTGAGAAAGCATAGTGTGTACAGTTTCTATTAAAAATAATATTGAAAACAAGAGACTATATACATTTTATTATGCTAATTAGTCGCCGATAGATAATTGGCCAGTTACCTCATAATTCACAACAAATCGGGATTAATTTTTCCATTTTACCGGGGCTACTCGCTCACTTCAAAGGAATCCGACACAAAAAATACCGTGGTTACAGGTTCGGTAATAAAAAGGGATATAATTAGTACTTTCTGAGGTAGAGCGTTTTGAAGATAACAATATATTTGAGGCAAAATTAAGACGTAGTCCATGTAAGAATTTGACTATTTTATTAAGCCAGCGGCAGTGGCCAAAAATTAAAAGTTAAATTGAAGTAAAAAAGGCAACCCTGCAGCATCTCTTAGGAGTGACGTTAATTCGAAGTTTGACTTTAGCAAAATCGAAGACGTTGTTCATATCCCTTTAAAATTATTTAAAAAACTGCTAAAATAAAAATGCATAACAAAAATTAAATCATTATAATAAAATGGTGTTTATGATCATAATCTGTGATCATTATCATTGTTTATTAATTGCACGTGATTTTACGTGATCACGTAATCCGCTTAAAAACATATGATATTTAATAATGTTATCATTTAAAAATCAAACAACTATGACAAATATGACATTTCTATAGTGCCATCACATCATTTTTGTGGGGTTAACGTTCAAAAATGATCAAATCATATCACATGAAATGGTTTATGGGAACAAAAAATTTATTTTTGGCAAAGTTTTTTCAATATTTTTAAAATTTTTTGACGTCTTTTACGTTATTTTTTGTATTTTTCTTGAAATCTTGAAAAAATATTTTGCGGTTGGACTTCGACAGACCGCATGTTTGTATTAAACTTTTCCACGACAGGGTAATTCCCCCTTCAAATCTGTCCTATAGAAGATCCAAATTTGTATAAATGTGCCCGTAAAAAACTAATTAAAATGAACAGGAACAGAGAAATTGACCTGAAATTTTGTCTCGTTTCGAGATTTTTATGACTTTTCACTTTCACTTGTCCAATAATGATGATAAAGAGATTTGTATGCAACCGAATACGACAACGCATTTTCTATACTTGAAATCATATGGAATGAAGTTGTTGATGTTATGGTCGTAGCGTAACTTTGTCTGATTAATTTTCAATAAAATGGTGTTTATTAAAACGATTGGTCATGAAGCATAAAATTTAATTGGTTTTTTTGCTTCTCTACCAATAAAATTTTATGCTTCATCACTTATCGTTTCAATAAACACAATTTTATTGAAAATCAGGCAAAGTTACATTTTTGACAACTTTTTTGACATACTTGAACGCAGCCTCAGAAAAAATTTCGACTATATAAACATATTTGTTTTGTTTATATGGATAAAAAATAAGGAAGAAAATATCTTAAACAATATTTTTATGAAAGATTCTTTTCCAATGCTAATATGGGATTTCTTCCTGCATGCAAAAGCAGGAAACTAGAATTTGTAAAAAAAATTGCATAATGCGGGGCCTAAAAACACACTGTAACAAAGTACCTCCCAAAATTTCTCCCTCAAATTTTTATAATGTACTCTAAATTTTTTTGTGCGGTGCTCCGCGCAAAAAATTTACTCGGTGCTCTCAAATTTTTTTGCGAATTGCGCAGTGCACCCCCCCCCAAATGGGGGAAGAGGTTTAGGGCATAGACGTATTTGGTCAGGCATGGGGGACACTTTTCTGAAAAACGTAATTTTTAAAGAATAATTTTTCCGAACAAATGGTAAAAACGTCGTTTTTAATTGACAATTTTTCAGGCATGGAAGCACCGGTCCCTAATTTTTACAGTCAGCTACACCCTTGGTTTAGGGGATTTTACCTATTAAGTGTAGTTCTTAATAGTTATTCAGGCCCTTAGATAAGGAGCATCTTGGGCACGGTTCCCCGCCCCAAACCTGAAATTTCTTAAAAAATCTAAAGCAAAAAAGAAAAGTTTTGAAAATTTTCTTTACAAATGAGATTTTTCACCATACCTGGTCAGAGGGAGTCCATTTTTTTTAAATTACGAGGGAGTAAAGGATCAACTTTGAAATTTTTGGAATCGTCCGATTACTATTCAAGTTTAAAATTTATTCAAAATAAACATTTATTTACAACCATAAATAGGATAGATCATAAAAAATTCAAATTTATGCAAATTTTGGAAAATACGAATCTGGTAAAAATCACAAAAATTATACAACAGATTTAAAAATTATGACAACATGTTCAAATACAGAAAAAATATTATGATATGACCAAAAAATTATGCTTCAATCTTCCTGATGATTCAAAAGACGAGATTCATCACTGGTTTCAAGAGCAATTCCGCAAAAGGCATACAAGATGTTTCAGATGAAACCTACCTATAGTATTTTGACATAGCTTTTTTCTGGAAAAGTATTCTGAATTTCCGACTTTTGGAAAATAACGAGCTAATTGTCCATTTTATGCATGTTTTTTTGTTTTTGAAAATTTTGACTTTGGGCAAAAGGTTTTTGGCCAAGCTGGGATTCGAACACGCCCCTTTATGATCAAAAAGCGAGAGCCATACCACTCGGCTATAAAGATCGAATATGAAGATCGATAAAATTTCCCGACGAGACCGACCTTCATAGCCGAGTGGTATGGCTCTCGCTTTTTGATTATAAAGGGGCGGGTTCGAATCCCAGCTCAGACGAAAACCTTTTGCCCAAAGTCAAAATTTTCAAAAACAAAAAACATACATAAAATGGACAAATTAGCTCGTTATTTTCCAAAAGTCGGAAATTCAGAATACTTTTCCAGAAAAAAGCTATGTCAAAAAAATAGGTAGGTTTCATCTGAAACACTCTGTACAACACAATGTACATGGATTGGCATCAATCATTCTTGGCATGATTTCCCTTCAAAACTTGGGACCAAATAATGTATCATTGTAGACTAACATTCCGAGGATTAAGAAGGCAAAACCGAGGATCTAAAAATGTTAATTAAAAAATATGGTATTTGTATGATTTAGGTACTCCAACAAGAATTTTCGATGTTTCGCCAAAAATCATTCGAATATAGCTCTGGGAAATTCATATCTCGAAGTTCTTCAATCGGATTATTCATTTTCTTGGTTGAACTGAAAAGCAGCTATAAATAGTTTTAGATTATCTTCTCTTCATTATAGAGAAGCTAGTAAAATATTCAGTCAAAAATTATATTGCGTAGAATTTAGTTTCAATAAATTCTCTTGATTCATGGACAAAGACTCATTTTTCGCTTCAGCAATGCGCGCAATCGATTTCTCGTCTAGAAAAATCTATAGAAAATCAGTGATGATCTTGATTGAACTTGAAAAATTGATTGAAAAAAGTCATTTTATAACGGGACAGGGTATGTCAATCAAGATCATCATGGAAAAAAGTAAAACGGGCAAAAAATAGTCTAGGCGTTGGAGATTATCTGTGCTTTTACCGTATTAAAATCAACAATGTCCTTAAAAAGTTATAACCATCCGTAATGGAAGGCCGCCTCGAAAAAACCCCGTAACGGTAACAAAAGGCCTAGTGCCCAAAATTTTATCTTCATTGTCACCGATATGTGAATTTATTAAAAGAACTTGTAAGTAATTCTTCTTCTTATATCTCTATCCTCTCGTTCAAACATGTTAATTTCAAAAAATTTTATTTTTTTCATTACGTAATTAAACCTTCTTTACATAATATTTATATTCCAGAGATTTCCCAGAAAAATGAATGTGATTCGCTCACATAATAGTGTATCACTAATCGAGTTGTCAAGTTTTCATAGAAATGCATTTTCATTTTAGGTATTTCAGTCATTATTACGGAAGCCGGACACGCAATTTATTGCGTAATAAAATGATTACGGAAGCCAGAAGCACAACAAGAAAAAATAAAAAATGCATCAGGATCATGTTATCAATGAAAAGAGCATCAGGAACAGGGCTGCAACAGAACTGTAATTCCGTTCCGGTTCCGTTAAATTCCGGCTTTTTTCTCGGTTCCGATCCGGTTCCAGGTCTGTACTCGACAATCTCGGTTCCGGCCATTTAACCTGTTCCACTACAGCCCTGGTCTCGACCAGGGCTGTAGTTCCGTTACGGTTCCATTAAATTCCGGCCTTTTTCTCGGTTCTAGTTCCGTTTCGTACTCGACGATTCCAGTTCCGGCCATTGAACCTGTTCCGCTACAGCCCTGATCAAAAATCATGGTCAAGTTTCATCGGAATCTGACCGCCAGTTTTCGAGATCTCAGCGTCACCAGAATCGAGCATCCGCTTTACTGTATAACGATTAACCTCTAAAATATGGTGCCCCTACCCAAAAATATGGTAAAAATTTTTTGAATCCATTTTTACTAATTTTTAAATATTTTCAAATTTTATTTACATGTAAAAATTTACGTATCTAGAGTTTTTTCTAGGCATTTTATTTCATATCCACTGCGAAGTAAACTGGGAAAAAAGTTGAGACAAGTGAAATTTTGCTACGAAATGGCTTATTATGCCAAAACCGATCCACTTTCTATCGGTTTCCTAACTCTAGCGGGGATCATTAGGAAATTTTTTTTCAGTTTTGAAGGGGGCACGTGCCCCCTACCCTAGCCACGGCCCTGCACTTCCTGAAAAATAACAAAAAAATTCCAAACCTATATTTACCTAGAACTCAATAATGCGTTATTATAGACTGAAATTACAAACTAATCACTATATACAGGTTGTTTTTGATTGCTCCCATATTTCAAAAATTCGCCAAAAATCGAGTTTAAATTTGTTTCGGCCGCCCGATGACTCATTCGAACGCCCTAATGACAAGATTTTTTTAGAAAAATTTTTTATTAAAAGCTTTTAAATTCGATTTTTTAGCCAAAAATACTGAAAATGCTGTACTGGGGTAAAAACGAAAAAATCATGATTTTCAGTATTTTGCGCTAAAAAATCGAATTTAAAAGCTTTTCAATAAAAATTTTTCTAAAAAAATCCAGTGATTAGGACGTTCGAGTGAGCCATCGAGCGACGGAAACGGAATTAAATTCGATTTTAGGCAAATTTTTAAAATGTGGAAGTAATTAAAAAACAATATTTTCTGTATTCTTGTCTAAAAATTCTAAAATAAAAGCTTTTCAATAAAATTTTTTCTAAAAAAATCCCATGATTAGGACGTTCGATTGAGCCATGGCCGACGGAAGCGGATTTAAACTNTAAAATAAAAGCTTTTCAATAAAATTTTTTCTAAAAAAATCCCATGATTAGGACGTTCGATTGAGCCATGGCCGACGGAAGCGGATTTAAACTCGATTTTTGACAAATTTTTAAAATACGGGAGCAATTAGAAAACAACCTGAATGAATGTATACAATCACAACCTTCTATAAATTATCTAACAAACTTTACCTTATTTATTAAGTCAAAACTTAAGAATAATATTTTAATATTAAAAGTTTAAGAATAGACATATGTATTAGACATATGTCGTCTATGCTCATCGTAACATCAGCATCTATCTGGACGTTTGATCTATATGGACATTTGAGACTTCGGTCTCTGCAACACCGATGTTTGCAACGTCGAAATTTGATCATTGGCGTAACATGTTAAAAAAAGTAAACCTAGGCCTAAGACTAGGCTTAGGCCTAGGCTTAGACCTAAGCTTAGGCCTAGGCTTAGATCAAGGCTTAGGCCTAAGCCTAGGCTTAGATCTAGGCTTAGACCTAGGCTTATGATTAGGCCTAGGCTTAGGCTTAAGACTAGGCCTAAATTTAGGTCTAAGCCAACATATTTGGCGTGCTATAAATATATTATTTGGACGGTTAAAAAAATTGATTGGACGGTAAAAAATATGATTGGACAGTAAAAAAATTATCGGCGGAAAATTATCTAGGGTGTTTTAGACAGGTTATAAAATTCAAAAAATCGACGTAAAATCAGGCTTATGATCTTCGGACAATGTTAGAATGTAAGGG
Organism: Acrobeloides nanus; assembly: GCA_900406225.1. Lineage (NCBI taxonomy): Eukaryota > Metazoa > Nematoda > Chromadorea > Rhabditida > Cephalobidae > Acrobeloides > Acrobeloides nanus. The sequence goes on along the minus strand of OZJO01019365.1, from coordinate 1,929 downwards.
GTTTCGCGGATTGGCTCAAAATGACTTTTAAAAACTTTCGCATGCGTTAATCTCACTAAATAAAGTCAAATTAAATGGCAACGAGCCGTTTAACACTTCGAACTTTCGAGATATTTTCTCTTAAGTTTTTAAGGTTAAATTTAAGTAAAAACAGCAACCCTGTGGCACCCCGTTAAATCAAAGTTTGACTGTAGCAAAATCGAAGGTGTTGTCCATATCCCTTTAAAATTATTTTAAAAACTGTTAAAATAAAAATGCATAACAAAAATTACATCATTATAATAAAATGGTGGTTCGTAATCTGTGATCATTATGATCATTTATTAATTACCAAAATTTTACGTGATCACGTAATCCGTAAAACATATGATACTTAATAGCTTTATTATTTAAAAATCAAACACCTATGACAAATATGACATTTCTATAGAGCCATCACATCATTTTTGTGGGGTTAACGTTCATAAATGATCAAATCATATCACATGAAATGGTTTATGAGCACAAAAATTTTATTTTTGGTTAAATTTGTTTATGGTAGGTATTCAACGCATCAATGTTCGGATTTTGGACGGATATAAAAGGGTCTTCTTGGAGAAAAATGTATTGAATTTTCTAAATCTAAATATTGTAATTTATTAACTGCTCTCTGTATCGAGGAAAAATGGCTAATTTTACTTTAGCGTTGATTGTCTTTGCTTGTTTCACTTCAAGCGAAGTTTTTGGTGAAAACCTTAAAAATATTTTGGATGGCGTCCAAAGACCCCTTGACTCAACTTGTTGTCTTGGTTCACCAGCATGCAACGGACAATGCGTCCAAAATGGTTGCCAATCGGGTATAACTTTATGCTTTTAACAAAATTCATTTAAGACACGGTCTCTGTAAGGATCACTGGGTCGGCGGGTGAAGGGTCAGGGATTTTTTTGTTTCCAATAAAATTGATAGGATATTGGTCCCTGAACACGAAATCGAGAGAAAAACATTTTGAAACACCACCTTTAGGGGCCTGGGGGGGGGTAGGGTGTCAAAAAATCGACTTTTCAGGATCGACTCCAATTCTAAACCTACGCCAATCGAATTTTTGCGAAATTTTAGGGTCAAAATCGGTTTTCGTGATCTAAGTATGATTCCTGAGTTTGCCGATCGCCGTTTTTGGTACTTTTTACACAAATCGGGGTCGAGAAATCGATTGGATAGGTTTTATTTTAATCGTAGTTGATCCTGAAAAGTCGATTTTTTGACACCCCCCCCCCAGGTCCTCAGAGGTGATGTTTCCAAATCGTTTCTCTCGATTTCTTGATCAAGGAACAATATCCTATCGATTTTATCGGACACAAAAAATCCCTGACCCTTCACCGCGACCCTTAACGATCTAAAAAATTTAGGTGTTTGCATTAATGGTGTATTATGCGACGCTACTTGCAGTTGTTCGGGATGCCCGGGAAAACGTTGAGTGGTATTTTTGATAAAAAAAACCATACCTTTTACTTTTTTTGCCTTTTTAAATTAACAAAATTATTTTTAATTAAATAAATATTATGCTTGAATGCCTATTGAGTTGTACTAAACATGCAAACTTCTGTGGTGTCCTGAGAAAGTATTAGGTGCGGAAATAAGTTTCTTTTTTCTTTTATTTTTTCGGAAATAAAAAATGCAACTTTTATGACGAAAAATTTTACATGATCAACATTTTTATAATGATAAGGGATTTCATTTGAATACAAAGAATGATATAAAAAATTAATAAAGGTGAAAACATGATTCAATATAAAGCTAAACATTAACTCGAAAATGGGAACAACACGAACTTTAAAAATATGAAGGTAAAAGTAAAATATGGAGTGACAAAAGTTTAATTTGTATGCTTTGCTTCCCAATAAGAATGTAACTAGAAGATTTAATGAGTTTATGCTATAAGTATCTTCTAA
>OZJO01019356.1:0-13831 GCA_900406225.1 Acrobeloides nanus | reverse complement strand
TAGGCCTAAGCCTAGGCCTAAGCCTAGGCCTAAGCCTAGGCCTAAGCCTAGGCCTAAGCCTAGGCCTAAGCCTAGGCCAAGCCTAAGCCTAAGTCTAGGCCTAAGCCTAAGCTAGGCTTAGGTTTAGGCCTTAGGCCTAAGCCTAATTTGGACCCTTTGGCGTGTTCGGCGCAGTCGTACTTTTACAAATTGCCAAGTTATGAGCGAAACAAAAAATTTTCAAACGAGTTTGAACATTGAAACGAAGAGCTTGTATCAGATTGTTTATTGAAACGATTGTAATAAAACATTATAAAATTCAAAATCCTTGAACATCTAGAAAAAATAAATATAGCATTTTTTATAGCTCTACGAGACGAATAAAATGATACCAAAATTATTGAATTTGAACAATGTTTTGTGTTATTGAAACGAAAACATGAAATCAGGGTTTTCGTTTCAATAACCCAAAACATTGTGCAAATTCAACAATTTTGGTGTCATTTTGTTCGTCTCGGCGAGATAGAAAAAATGCTGCATTTATTTTTTCCCAAATGTTCAAGGATTTTGAATTTTATAATGTTTTATTACAATCGTTTCAATAAATAATCTGATGCAAGCTCTTCGTTTCAATGTTCAAACTCATTTGAAAATTTTTTGTTTCGCTCATAACTTTTTACGGTTAGATTTTCAAGTAGTGCCGTAAAAGCAAAAAATGCCCCAAATTTTGTGCTCTATCACATGGCATCAACTCCCCCAAAAGTGGACTGGAAAAGTTGTAAACGCAAATCCCCTTAAAATTACATGAAAAATTTTTTGCCTAACAATAGTTTTGGAGAAAAATTTCAATTTTTTTTTTCAAAAATCACCTATAAGGGGTATTTGCATGCGATTTTTGAAAAAAAATTTTTGAAAAATTTTCACAAAAAACTCAAAAGTACGGTTTTTTTGCTCACCCTATAAGTGCTTAGTTGTTTTTTGTATAGTCCGTTTCACGAGAACATCAGAAAAATTTCCCGGTAAAGTGGTCAAGTGGTTAGGGCGCCGGTCCATGGATCTGAAGGTCGCGGGTTCGATCCCGCTAGGGGCAAAAACTTTTCCTTTGGTTGAAACTTGCTGAAAATTTTTGCCCTACCGTTTTTTGATGCGAGGAATCCATTTTTGATGGAATTTGGGCTTGTTTTTTGATGAGAAATCGAGATCTAGAACCCGGAAGTGCTAAAAAACGCATTTTTTCGCTATAAACTCGAAGAAAACACCAAAAAATCGTTATTTTGTGTAAAATTTTTGTATAAAAGTCCAAAAAAAAATAAGTTTTTTGAAAACCTTCTTGCAAAAATGTCATAAAATGAAGAACTCATAGTGTTTTCTTTAGTCTATAGCGAAAAAATGCGTTTTTTTAGCACTCCCGGGTTCTATATCTCGGTTTTTCATCGAAAAACAGGTCCAAATTCCATCAAAAATGGATTCCCGCATCAAAAAACGGTAGGGCAAAAATTTTCAGCAAGTTTCGACCAAAGGAAAAATTTTGCCCCTAGCGGGATCGAACCCGCGACCTTCAGATCAATGGACCGACGCCCTAACTACTTGTCCACTTCGCCGGGAAATTTTTCTGATGTTCTCGTGAAACGGACTATACTGGGGGGTTTTCATATGGTTTTTTGGTTTTCTATGTGCGTACACGAATTTGAAGTTATTTTTTCTTGAAAAATTTTTGCGGTTCCAAAAAACCCAAAAAAGTGTAAAAAGAATTGGCCAGGGTTGGGAATTGAATACAAATCAACGCCATCGAACCTGCGCCAATAACATGAATGGCCAGCGTCCTAGCCATTAGGCCATGTGTGCCCAACTTTGTTGAACGTCGTCATGAAACAGAGTTTAGTATAATTTTTATTTATTTACTTATGACTCTGGAATGATTATGAAAATAAGATCATAAAAATGTTTTCATACAAAAAGTATGTCAGAGAAAAATCTTAGGAATTCATTTTCGACTTGTGGGTATTTACAAAATAATGCATCAAGTGGCAATTATTTAACCAACATCGATCATCTTCGAATGTTGTCCTGTCACAAAATTCATAGAAACTGTCCACAGACAAGACTGAAAAACAGACGTTGTAACAATTTTGAATCAGCTGAGAGAGTCTCCAAAAAGACCGCAAAACTCTTGACTAAGTTTAAACTAAAAATAGAAAGTGTAACACAACCAATTATAGAAAAATAATGTAAACAAAATTGAGAAAGCCTTTTCATTTGAAACATAGTTGAACAAGGGAGGTGGTACTGTATCTCCCCACCACAGTTGCACAGACCCCGGTCAAAATTTTTGTTTTTATGACCCTCTCCGCAGTTTGGCGACCTTTTTTTTAGACCTTCTAAAAAAATCGGTCCCCGGTGCCGGGGACCGATGACCTATCCCCCTTCCGCCCCATGACCTACCCCCTCCCCACCTCATGACCCACTCCCTCCCTACCCCGTTACCCACCCCTGGTCGAATTTTACCGGGGGGTACCGGGGTTGTGCAACTGTGCTCCCCACTATTTTGTCTTTTTAAAAATTTTTAATACCCACTTCGTATTTGGTGACCAAAAAAGTCGTCATCTATGGAGGTCTCCTGCGACCACGTCGTATTTAGGGCGCCAGTACCCCCTCCTTGTACAGATATGATTTGAAAGTTTGGAAGTTCTAGTATCGATTAGGTATCCCAATGAATGTGAAATTTTCGAAAAAAATTTCTTTTTCATCATCTGGAATTGACACCTCTAGGGGTAATTTTATGCGGAGACTTGACCCTGATTCAGGGGAAATTTGAATTTTTGAAAATGCAAAAAATGATAATTTTTGCTTCAAAAACCAATTTTTCCCCTGAATCAGGGTCAAGGAAGCAAATTTCACATTTCCGAGATCTGAAAATCTTTCATCAAGAAAAGGTTATTTAGGGCCACATTTTTGACAAGAATCATATGACATGTGGTTCTTGGTCAAAATTTCTGTGTATAAACACATACACACACAAACAAAAATGACCAAAACCGTATATTCATTTCCAAACATGGTGTAAGCAAAAAGAAAACAAGGGAATCGATTGCGCGCATTCTCGAAGCATAAAAACGCTTCCTTGACCCTGATTCAGGAGGAAAATTTGAGTTTTTGAAAATGCAAAAAATGACAATTTTCGCTTCAAAAACCTAATTCCCCCTTCCTGAATCAGGGTCAAGGAAGCGTTTTCATGCTTCAGAAATGCGCGGGAGGGCATTCCGAATAAGTGCCGCAGTTCTGCTAAATCCTGCAAAAAAACTGCGATAGGGCTCGGCATACATGATCAAGGAGGGGGGACAAGCTACTTCGAGGCTATATGNCAGGTCCCCCCCCCCTCCGTTGATAATGTATGGGGCTCGATGAGAGAAGAAAAATGACACCAAAATCATGGGAGTACAAAATTTTTTCCCAACATAAATCGAATGTTTTTGCCCCTGCCAAAAAAACTAGAAACATATATACTCGGAGCAAGACCGAGCTGTACTCGGTGGCCTTCGGCCGAGCTCCGTAGTACGGGTATTAAATACAACTTCTTTCCCCCTCTATGCTCTAAGCGTTCGGCCCCCCAATATATAAGAGTATAATACACCTCCATATCTGCAAATTATAATCATCACCTCTTATGTGGAGTCGAAAATAATCTATTTCCGACATTGTGGGTGTTTGAAGTTATCTCCAATTCAAGCTAAGTGACTACTAACCCCTTACGTCACTAAGTCAGAAAAGAAGATTCAACTTTTTCGACGCATTCATTATCACATATGGTGCTTGAAAAACAAACGATAACCACTTTAAAAATGAAAACCTCCTATTTTTTCCGGAAGCGCCCACTTCATTTGGGTTTAAATGGCGGCAGTTGTGCGTGGAAGTGGCTATTGTTTCAGAATGCGTCCGTTGAGTTTTGTCAGCTCCATTTGGGTTTTCTTCATTCTCTTGGTTGTGAGTTTAAATTGTATACAGTCAACGTCACTTTATGCAGCACCATCATATCCAGACGTTTATCTTAGATTTCGTAAAAATGCTGGACGTAAGTTTTTTCAATTGCATACACCAATTCTACTGACAAGGGAGGGTCGAACTGTCAAAAATTTCCTTCGGCATTTTGTCGAGAAACCCCAACTCCATGTCAAAAGTAAAGGAATTTTCTGCGAATGGTTCGATTTGTCAGTTCTAGAGCACTTTAAAGTTGAGCAAATATCCAAATAGATTAAATCGCCTGATTCAGGATTTGGTTATTGAAACGAATTTGATAATTCAAAATTTAAAGGTTTTCGTAAAAAGTGATGTTCTACAAAGTTGTTCCCTATGATCTCAGGAACAACTTTGTAGAACAACACTTTTTACGAAAACTTTTAAATTTTGAATTTTCTATTCACCGATCAATTTCGTTTCAATAACCCAATCTGATTCAATAAAAGGTCTGGTTATTGAAGCGAAATTGATCAATCAATAGAAAATTCAAAATTTAAAGGTTTTTATAAAAAGTGATGTTCTACAAAGTTATTCGTGAGATCATAGGGAGCAACTTTGTAGAACAGCACTTTTTACGAAAACCTTTAAATTTTAGGGGTCACCCCAGGATCAAAAATCGAAAAAAAAATTTTTTTAATGACATATTTAGGGGTAATTTTATGCGAAACATCGATTGCGCGCATTCTCAAAGCGTGAAAACCTTTGTTTGGTCCTTAAAAATTGAAAAATACGTACTTTTACCCATATTTTCACACTTAAGAATACGTATTTTTCAATTTTTAAGGGTGAAACAAAGGTTTTCACGCTTCGGAAATGCGCGCAATCGATTTTTCACATAAAACTACCCCCTAAATATGCCATTTTTAAAAAATTTTAGAAAAATTTTTTTCGATTTTTGACCTTGGGGTGACCAGGTTTGCACAATGGACCCCTCCTGATCCACAATAGCTTCAACACATCAAACGACCTATAACAAATTTGATTTAGAAGACAATATTCAACCTTTCATACGCTTCCGAAGATCTGAAAAAGAGCAGCAATTAAGACAAGCATTTGATGAAAATATGAGGCAAATGGAGCAATTGTATGGGCATCAAATTCAAAATTGATAGTATCATTTGAATCATGTTATATATCTACTGGCCATTTGTCGAAGTGTTTTTTGTTTTTTAATAAAGTTTTTTATATAGAATTGACCAGGGTGGCACAAACGTTTCCTGATTCAGGGAAATAGATGAGAGGGTCCCCCCCCCCGGCTAAGTTGGCGACCTTTTTTTGTCGTCGAAAATTTCATGACTCAGAATCAGGCAACTTAACTTTGCCTGATTTTCAATAAAATCGTGTTTATTGAAACGATTGGTCGAGAAGAATAAAATTTTATTGATCGAGAAACATAAAATTTGTTGCCTGATTTTGCTTCATGATCAATCGTTTCAATAAACACGATTTTATTGAAAATCAGGTAAAGTTGAGGGTTAGGCTGCGCGGTAAACGTCTCGACTTGCTGTTCGAGACGTTTAGCGTCTCGAATACGTTATAATTCTCTCGAATTCGAGACGTTTCGCGTCTCGACTTAACTGGTCGAGACCATACATGGGCAAGGTGGGGGGGAGGGAGCGTCCGATGAGAGGGTCCGTTTAGCGTCTCGACCAATTCGTGACACAAGTCGAGAAGTTTAGCGTCTCGAATTAGCTGGTCGAGACGTTTACCGCGCAGCCTTAATATTCAACCAGAAAATACACAACTAGAACCACTATCACAAGTCGCCGGTCGGGGATCGAACCTTGGTCATCTACAGCCATAGTCTGTCGTGTTAACCACTACACCACACGGCCTTGATGAATGCAATCTCGAAATCATTAGTGGTTTTAGTAGTAGTTCAATGAGCTATCTCTCGTCCCAAACGGATCGATACATTTTGAATTTTCTATTTTCCGATGATTTCGTTTTAATACACAGATTTTTTAGTTCCTGATTCAATCGGAAAAAATATTTGACGAAAACTTAGGATTATATTTCGTCAATGTTGAAACCTCAGACATTTGGATCTCTTCTGAGCCCTTTAAAGGCTTCCTTCCTGTGAACGTAGGATTAAAGAATTTGTAGAAACTCTGGTCCATATAGGAGTCCACTTGGGAGTATGTAGAAAGAACATGTCATAAGGCATTAACGAACATGCTCACGTGAGATTCTAACTCATGGAAGCTCTTCATTTTTTGTTACTACAGCAACGGATTATCCTAATGAAGAATCCCGACTATGTAAATACTTTAAGTCACTCCTCCAACGATTTAGATTAACCCCGGGGTCTTCATTTCATTTTTCTTTTTATTTATTGGGGTTTATGATTAAGTAGTTAAAGCGATCCATTTTTTGTTATACACTACCCCACAAAGTATGGTTAACCTGAATCATAGTTTTCGTTTCAATAACCCAAAACAATTATCAATTTGGTGTCATTTTGTTTGTCTCGTCGAGCTATAAAGAATGACGTCTTTGTTTTTTAAATACACACTTTTTAAGCGTATTTTTAAAAATTGTAAAATTCAGGGTTTTCGTGTCAATGTTCAGACACATTCAAATCAAGAATTCGATTTTGAGCAAAAATTTCGATTTTTGAGGAAAAAATTTTTCGTTCAATACTCCGACTAATTCAAACGAAGTCGATACGCCGTCTCGAATTAGTTGTAATTCGAGACGTTTAGCGTGTGTCTGAACATTGACACGAAAACCCTGATTTTTGCTCAAAATTGAATTTTGTTTCAAATTGAAATTTTGCTCAAAATCGAATTTTTGCTGTTCGAGCGCGCAGCCTTTTTTCGCAAAAATATTCAAAATTTTCAATTTTTCATCAAACACCAGCATTTTTCACCCCAAAAAAAGACATTTTCTGTGCATTTTTAGATTAAAAATGTCAATTTTCATAACAATTTCGTGCCTGGTTTTTCTTTAAACTTAAAACAAGATATTAATTAAAAATAGATTTTTTCAACAAAAAATTATCTTTTCCGCGCAAATAAAAAATTACGATTTTTCATCAAACTTTACCCAAAAATCTGCTATTTTTCAACGAAAATTTTTTCTCTTTCTGGGCATTTTCAGCTTAAAAACAAGCATTTTTCATAAATTTTTCGCCTGTGACACTAGTTTTTTTATAACTTGACTCAAGAATTTCAGTCCATTAAGTGTTAAAAAGTTTTAATTTCTTGACTTTTGGAGTTATTTTATACTTTAGACAGAAATGTATTGGTTCCGTAGCCAAGATCCCCCACGTTCTGCTCGTTCCTATGTGCCAACTTCGACCAACCATGATAGTGAAGTTCTCATGACCGACTTGGTGCTATCAGAAATCCAGAATGAGATTATTCGTTTCGAAGAAACAAGAGAAAAACGTAGACAAGAAGCACTACGAGAAGCCAGAACTCCCGATTATTCTTGGTTGATGGACTGGAAAGTTAAATCGAAAAAATTCCTCAATTTTAAAGTAAAATTTTGCGTTGAAATGACCCCTCTCATTGACGATTTTTGACGTATAGAAAAAAAATTATTAGTCATTTTTATGCGAATTTCATGATTTTTTTGTCAAAAATCGATTTTCAACCATAAAAAATGATTGTTCCCCGGGAAAGTGATGTTTTACAAAAATGTTTCCCATAAAATTTCACGGTGAAAGACCCCTCACGGTCGATTTTTGACTATGTAGAAAAAAGTTATGACCACTTTTATACAAATTTCTATGAAAAGTAAGGGATTTTTAAAAAAAATCGACTTTTTGACCCTCTAAATGATTTTTTACGGGAAAGTGATGTTCTAAAAAATTGTTCTCTATCAAATTTCGCAGTGAAATGATTCCTCACGGTCGATTTTTGATATTTTAATTTATTATTAAATAAAATTTAATTCCTAGGAGTCAGCAGAAATTGAAACGTTATGCAATAAAATTCGTCCATGTGAATGGAAAGAAGTGATTCTGAACTGGCGAGGAAGAATCACAACTGTTGAATTTCGTGATGAAATCATCAATGAGTTTCGGGCTGCTGTATATGAAGTTGTAAATTCTCGATGCCGTCGAGAAATATCGCTTATTCGTGAGACTGAAGAAGCTACTCAGGTATGCAAATAAATAGAGATAGGATTTTTCTGGAAAAATCCGTTTTTCTGAGAATCTGGAAAGATCTCTTTTTACCTCGGAAAAATCTATTTATAAGCACCAAAATATAAAAATTTTTGGCTATGGGATTCTAGAAATCAAGATCTACAATTTTAGCGAATATTACTTTTTGACAAAACTTCAAAAAACTGGAAAATCGATAAAAACATAAAGGGTTGAATTTGGTAATGTTTGATCAATCGTGTCAATAAACAACTTTTATTGAATTAGGGAATTCTTAAGTTCGATATTATTTTAAAAAATTGATTTTTTCTCCAGTTTTTTCAAGTTTGGGCAAAAGGTTTTCTATCAAAATTGTAGATCTTGATTTCTAGAATCTTATAAGTAAAAATTTTTTACATTTTGGTGTTCATCAATAGATTTTTCCGGGAGTAAAAAGATATTTTCCTATATTTTTTCGGAAAAATCTGGATGAATCCAATTTTGGAAAAATCTCTGCCCATCTCTACAAATCTCATAAAAAGTAAGCTAGTTTGTCAGATTACAGAGTACGATATCAAGTGCCAGAAGCGTCACCGAGCTTTCAGTACGGAATCTGAGCTTTCGATCACCATCACCCAAATATCAAGAACCACACGAAGTCGTCTAAGCTTTTCGAAGAACATTTCGAAAATTATTCAATTAAAAAGACAAAATAAGTATAAACGTTTTTATTGATTTTTTTAACATATATATTCAAATGTTGAAAATAAAATGAGCAAGGTACAATCAAAATTAAGGCACACTAAATGAACATGAGCATGGCCCAGAAAGAAATGATTTTCAAAACCCATTTTACAATGGTTATTCAACATTTCGGCCTTGATAGTATCCCTCCCCCCTCACAGGGTGAAACGAAATCAAAAAAGTAGAAAACAAAATTTTTTGAGTCGAAATGCGAAATTTCGAAACATAAAATCGAAATTTGAGAGTTGAAATTCGAAATTTCGTTTCACCACTACCTCTCACCCCATGCATGTATGGCCTGAATCGAACTTTTAAAATATCAAAATAGAAATTGGCACGTTAGAATATTAGAGTAATTATAATATCTAAAGAATATACAAGAAGGGTGGGATTTTTGAAAGTTTAGATATGGACGTGCCAGGGTGTTCCAAAAAAAACCCGCCATTTGGTCATTTTTGGGGAAAATTTTCCAAACAAATTTTTTCTCCAAAATGACTCATTAGGGGTATTTTTTATGCGAAAAATCGATTTTGCGCATCAAAACCCCCCTTGAAAACGCCTCCCAGGTTATGAAATATACGATTTTCGTATTTTTCAGTAGGAATTCTTACTTGAAGATTGGATATTTCATGGTCTGGGAGGTGTTTTCAAGGTTTTTCGATGAGTGCAATCACTTTCTCGCATAAAAATACCCCTGAGTCATTTTGGAGAAAAAGATTTTTTGAAAAATTTTCGCCAAAAAATGACAAATTGGCAATTTTTTTTTTGGAACACCCTGTAAAGATATTTACAAACTAATAGTTCGATATGATAATTACACCCGTTTTTGAGATAAAAATTTCCAATCTCTCCCATAACTCGTTCATCAGTTCAATGGGTGAGATGAATAAATTTTTTGATTTTTACTATTAGATGACCGAGCAATACAATAATATCTAAAGCAGGGATGTTTAAGATTCTACTATGAATTTTATTCTTCTAGAATTTGAATTTTAGGAAATCATAAAAAGCTTGAAAAAACTTTTAGAAATCTACAAGGGAAAAGTTTTTTCTTTTAAACATTCCTAATCTAAAGAAATGGAATTCAGAAAATCGAATCAGAAACAAGAAAGAAAAAAAACAGCTTCCAAAAATCTGAAATCATGATGATTTTTCAACAAAAATCATTTTTCACCAAAAAAGAGTATTGAAGTGAAAATCGAAAATTTTTAGAGGAATCGAATGAGCGCATTCCCGAAACTTGAAAACGCTTCCCTGATCCTGAATCAAAGAAAAATTGATGTATTATAGCAAAAATTAGTCATCGCTTCAATAAACACACTCCGATTCATGAACCAGGAATCGTATTTAGCGTAAAATTTTGATCAGGAAATCATCAAGTCCACGTCAGACCATTTCAATGTTAATAGATTTGAGAAAGCATATAAAAATTAATAAGGACAATAGCAATTATAATAGTAGTCATAATGAAGCATATAGAACAATATAGGGTGAACCAAAAAGAACCATACTTGTGCGTTCTTTGGCGAAATTTTTTTTTCAAAAATCGCATGAAAATACTCTTATAGGTGATTTTGAAAATTTTTCACCAAAAACGCAAAAGTACGGTTTTTTGGCTTACTTTGTAGTTAAAACCTTTCAAACATGTTCAATCCAGAAATAAAAATCGGAAGATAGTTCAATTAAGCAAGTCTATTTATCACAGTTGCCACCCAAAAGCTATATCTGCGTCGATCCATAATTATTTGTAGCATGATAAGGCGGTGGAGGGCCAAGGACGATGGGAGAAGTTTGATTTGGCTAAAATAAATTTTCTTACTAATCGATATATGAAAGGTGTTTGCATAAGTAGCCAGTGTTTTTTTTTGTCAGTACCCAACTTGTTATATCTGATTTTGTCCAAATTGATTTTAACGCTCATACTGGGTGAGTTAAAGAGCTGCAAAAATTTTTTGATGAATTTTGGTGAAAAATGATGATTTTTGGTATACAAACGATGATCTTTGGTGATTAAAAGATAATTGTTGATGAAAAAAAGATTTTTGGTATAAAAATGATTTTTGGTGATGATTTTTTCTTGCATTTTTTCGTTTTAAGGTCATACCTAGGTAAGATTAAATCTGTTAGGGCTGAAAAAATTTTATTTTGGAAAAATTATGGAGTTTCATGTTAATAAATATAAAAATTTATATTAAGTGCTGGCGACTTATGGCAAACACTAATACAGGATGAGCAAAAAACCGTACTTTTGCGTTTTTTGGTAAAAAATTTTCAAAAATTTTTTTTTCAAAAATCTCCTATAAGAGGTGTTTTCATGTGATTTTTGAAAAATTTTCACCAAAATGTAAAAGTACGATTTTTTAGCATGCAAAGTACGGTATTTTTACCCTGTAAATAGCAAAGTCCTTGTTCACTTTACCCTTCCCGTTCTTAAAAATAGAAAATCTAGCTATTTCACACAATTCTAGAAAATCCTACCTGAGCAGATTCTGTATTTACAGTGGGAGAGCTGTAGGGTTGACTAGTCACCGGTTCGTCGTTTGATCCTCTTTCTATGTCGTTAAAATCCGGCTAAAAATCATTTTTTAAAGAGCTAGAGTTTTTTTCAAACAGCTTACATATTCGTCCCTTGGCTTATACTTGCCACAACAGAAATTGCAACAACATTGACAACAAAATCTAAAATTTCCCATGTATATCCGACTTCAAAAAACAGTTGACTTACAGGCAACAGCAGCAACAGCCAAAACAACCGCATGTTAAAATACCACCAATTATCATCACCCACTAAAAATTCAACGTATGCAGAGAAAAAAATTCTATTTATATTACATGGTTCAAAATGAAAAAAAATCAGAAAAAAATGTCAAAAAATCAGATTTTCGATTCAAGAACACTAAAAATACACTAGAGATCAGGGTTGCGAATGAAAAAATTTGAATAAAAAAATCAGATTTTCGATCCAAAAATCAGACATAGGCAATTTCTGCTGGCCAAAATCAGAACATTTCTAATAAATAAGACCTATTTCGAGCCCTGTTTATATTACCTTAACCCATGGTTTAAGCACATAAGACATAGTATCTTCACCAACTTGCTCCATCATTTTCAAACCCATCTCGCCATATTGGTCGTAAACATTTTTCTTTTGCGGGTTACTGAGGATCGAATTTGCATAGTTAATTTCTTTGAACTAAAATTTAGACTATTAAAATCTCCACATGAATCTCTACTATACATGGGCAAGGAGGGGACAGCAGGGTTGCCATCTAAAATTTTGAAAAAAAGCAATTAGGCCTCAGAAAGCAAATGCTAAAATATGGTTAAAAATTAGCTAATATAATGAATTTTTGGGTAAAAAATATCCTAAAATATAATTTTTAGTCAAAAATAAGTATTTTTGGTTTAAAATTTTCGATTTTTGACAAATTTTTAGTCAACAAATAATTATTTTTTATGAATTTTTCCCAAAAAATCGAGAAAATTGCTTTTTTCGGCTTTAAAAAAAAGCAAAAATACCTGAAAAAAGCAAATTGTTGCGAAAAAAAGCGAAAATGGAAACCCTGGGGGACAGTCGAACCCAACCAACTCAATCAAATGAGCTAAAATTATGAGGAACCTCGCATAATTGGGGAAAAGTGTAAAATTTTTCACCAAAAATCGTAATTTTCTGAGCATTTCCAACTTAAAAACAAGAATTTCTAAAAAAAATTTCGCTGGTTTTTTGTCTTGACTCAAAATTTTCATCGGAAATCGGCGCGAAAAAACATAAGGAGGGACTAAGATGATTTAAAAAACTTTTTTTTAAAAATTGAAAAAATTCCCTTCGTCTCCTTAGGTTTTTTCCAAAATTTAGATAAAATACGTAAGGAAAAATAAGGTAAATTTTTGAAAAATTTTCAGACAACCTCGCAAAATTTTGACCTTGCCCATGTTTGATCTCTACCTTTTCAGTTTTCTCCGGATCGCCATCTAAATTCTTATCTGGATGATATTGCAGTGCTAACCTTCGATACGCCCGCTTAATTTCCTCGTCAGTTGCAGTCTTTTCAACTCCCAATACTTCATACAGATTTCGTCGTGCTGAGGTTGAAGTAGTTCTACTACGACGAGGACCACCCGGAGAAGACATTCTAAAAAAATTAAGGTTTAATGTATAACGTTAAGGACCAGCATGCAACTCGAAAGTTTCATAGGCACCATTTATACTTGCCGCAAGACGCGCGCGTCTTGCGGCAAGTATAAATGGTGCCTCACAAAACCCTGTAACTTTTTTAAATTTTTGAAAAATTTTCAGTGTCAAAAAGTTTTTGCCCTTGAAAAAATAAAAATGGGTTAAAAAATTAACAAACAATGCGGATGATTCACAAAAAATTCATACGCGGGAATTGAACAAACAAAAACGCATAATTTGAGCCGGTATTTAACAACGACGTAGGGAATTTCGTTTCAAATATAAGTCTTGTTTAAATGGATTTGAAATGATTTTAGGTTTTGATCGCGAAGACGAAATGCTCAAAAGCTGGCATACACAATAATGGGACCTAGGGTCCAAAGAACACAGTCTCTGTGGAACACAGAACACAATGTGTTCCAAAACACAGGAACACAGAACACTTGTGTTCTGTGTTCCGGAACCCAGAATACATTTGTGTTCCGGGTTCCAAGTGTTCGGAACACATTGTGTTCTGTGTTCCATGTGTTCGGAACACATTTGTGTTCTGTGTTCTTGTGTTCGAAACACATGGAACACCGAACACAATGTGTTCCACTGATGAACACATTGGAACTCAGGTGGGATTCGAACCCGAGACCATTAGAGTAGAATCCAGGAGCACTATAGTTTGTTTCAAATTTCGGGCAAAAAAGTTTGATACCGCGTAGCAAAGTGATAAAGCTCTCGCTTCGCACTCCGAAGGGCGAGGGTTCGATCCCGGAGGTCGAAATCAGAAATATCATAATCCAAGATTGTTTTGTAGTTTGTATGATGAAATCTTGGAT
>OZJO01019355.1:0-17144 GCA_900406225.1 Acrobeloides nanus | reverse complement strand
GAACTCTTATATAATGTAATAAATGGTGCCTAAACACACTGTTGGGTGTCTTTTTTTGCTTTTAAGTTTCAAATTCTTATTCAACGCTACGGTTGCTTGAAGTTTCGTAAGTAACACAATAAAATTGTGTTTCTACCAACACTACTATTAGTAATAGTTTCGTGCAGGCATGTAGCCAGGATTTCCTGATGGGGGGGGGCAATGACCCAAAGTTCAAAATCCACAGGTAGCTGGATCATGGGGATATAAACTTCAGTCGTTGTGATATTTGTGTTACTTACGAAACTTCAAACAACCAATGCTAATACAATTAAAATTGCAATACTTCTTTTCCATTTTCAGCGAAATTATTCGAAATGAATTCGGATGAAGTAATAAAGCGTATTGGTAATCTTCATGCAACGGGTGAGCTGATTTTTACTTTGGTAGAGCAATGAATTTGAAAGAGAAATTAAAATTTTATTTACAAGTAACACTCCCAACTTGCCAGTCTCAGATTTTGCCTAAACCTGGTTCAAAATGTTTCTCATACCCGACATTTTGAGCAGGGCTTCGACAAAATCTGTGACTGTCAAGTTTGGAGGGTGTTACTTATTAGCAGTGTTTGAAATTTGTAACCGTAACCGACCAAACCACTGCTGATTAGTTTTAATAGCTCGATTTTCCAGTAAACTTCGTTTCCAAAACCGAGTTTCATTTTTTGTTATTCTTAAGATTTGTTGCCACAAAATGTGAAGAATTGGGAAGAAACTCGAATGTTCTTGCAGAAAATTGTGGAAATTCTACTCGAGTATATTCGTGAAGAAAACGACCGTAGCAGCAAGATTCTCGAATTCCATCATCCAGCTGAAATGTTGCAAATCCTAGATCTTTCAATTCCAGATAAGCCGATGACATTGAGCGAACTTTTGAATGTAGCACTCATTACGCGATTTTGAGATTTCATCAATTTTGTTATTTTCAGTGTTGTCGCGAAGTGTTGAAGCTCGGTGTGAAAACTGGGCACCCACGTTTCTTCAATCAAATTTCATGTGGATTAGATTTGGTTTCGATGGCTGGGGAATGGCTGACGGCTACCGCTAATACAAATATGTAAGATCTCGATTCTTCCTATGTTTTTAGTCATTTAAGTTCAGGTTTACGTATGAAATCGCTCCGGTTTTCATTTTGATGGAGCAAGAGATTATGCGAAAAATGATCGAGTTGATTGGTTGGAGTCCAGATGAAGGAGATGGTATTTTTACTCCGGGTGAGTTCATTTTTATGCCCCGATATATATAGGGCAGTGACGTAGGAAGAAGGGAGTGTGGCATCCCATAAAGGAAAAAATGAAAAAAAATTTTCTAATGGTCCTTATGTTTTTTCTAAATTTTTTGAACATTTTTTTCAAAAATTCTAATGGTCTCCAATTATGATTTTTTATCAAAATGAACAAATTTTCACTAAAAATTTCACAAATTTTGGTACTTATCAGGGGGCGAAAAGGTGGTTCCACCCACCACCCCGGGTGGTACCACCCTTTTTTTGCACCCTGGTACTTATGCACTATTCCCCCTAGAGCTTAGGCTAAGCTTTAGGCTAAACCTAGGCCTAACCTAAACCTAAGCCTTAGGCTAAGTCTAGGCCTAAACCAAAGCCTAAGCCTTTTTTCACTTTGGGGGGATAGTGCATAAGTACCAAAATTTTAATTTTTTCACCAAAAATCGTCATTTTTCATCGAAAATTTTCATTTTCATACCATTTTCAGTTTAAAAGCAAATATTTCTCAAAAATTTTTTTGGTTTTGGCTTTTTTTGGCGCTGGTTTTTGCTTTATCTCAAGTTTTTTATACAAAAAATTTTATTCCTGAAAGAAAAGACTATGAATCTTTTGCGATAATTTTGGAACTACTACATAATAAAGGGGGACACCCACGTGAAAAAATTTTTGAAAATTTTTTTCTGGAAAAGACCTTTCTATGGGTAAAAACATGCATGAATTCAAAATTGACATTTTTGAAGCAAAAAACACTTTCCTGATTTAGGGAAGGCCTGTATATTGAAGCGAAAAGTCGAAAATCACATTTTTGCGATTTTTCGCTTCAATATACACCTTCCCTGAATCAGGGAAGCATGTTTTCGCTTCGTAAATGTCAAATTCGGATTTCCCGCATGTTTTTATCTCTAGAGGTGTCATTTTTAGAAAAAAACTTGAAAGTTTTTTCACGTGGGTGACCCCCTATTGTGTAGTAGCTCCGTAGTTTTTTTTATAGGAGGTGCGATCGCAAATTTGTATGCGATGAACGCGGCGAGACACCACTGTTTTCCTCGAGCCAAGCCTCTAGGAATGACATCAGTTCCTACATTATGCGCATTTACTTCCGAGGATGTAAGTTTAAACTCGACTTATGTGGACATNTTTTCCTCGAGCCAAGCCTCTAGGAATGACATCAGTTCCTACATTATGCGCATTTACTTCCGAGGATGTAAGTTTAAACTCGACTTATGTGGACATTCAGAAAAAATCAGAAATTGAGTACAAAATTTCATTACAGAGTGAGCCAAAAAAGCCGTACTTTTGCGTTTTTTTGGCGAAAAATTTTCAAAAAAATTATTTTTCAAAAATTATATGAAAATGCCGTGATTTTTGAAAAAAAATTTTCAAAAATGTTCACTAAAAAATCGCAAAGTACGGCTTTTTTTTTGGCTCACTCTGTATTCATCAAATTAAAATTTAGTCAAAAAATTGATTTTTAGAGCCACTATTCTATCAAGGGTGCTGCGGCAGTATGTGGTATAGGCGCTGACAACTGTTTTGCTATTCGAAGCGATGCTATCGGTCGGATGATTCCCGAAGCACTCGAGCAGGAAATAATTCGCTGTAAAAAGGATGGTCTGCATCCTTTCTTCGTCTGCGCCACAGCTGGGAACACAGTTTACGGCGCATTTGATCCGCTTCCACAAATTGCTGATATTTGTGTACGGCACGGACTTTGGTTTCATGTTGATGTAAGCATTGAACTTGATTTTTTCTTCAAATGCAAAAATGAAATTTTAGGCTGCATGGGGTGGTGGTTTGTTGCTAAGCCCGGAATATCGACACAAGCTTGCTGGCGTCGAGCGTGCCAATTCGGTGACATGGAATCCGCACAAATTGATGGGCGCACTTTTGCAATGCAGCGCATGCTTTATTCGTCAAGAGGTTCTTTTTGGGTCGTCCAGATATTACGTTATCATGTAAAAGAAAAAGAAAAATAGCCTCCTCCCAAAAAATTGATAACGTAATATCTGGACGACCTCTTTCTCGTCAAATTTGATCATATATAACTTGTAGGGTCTTTTATTCCAAACGAACCAAATGTCCGCAGACTACCTGTTCCAGCAAGACAAGCCTTACGATGTAAGCTATGATACTGGAGATAAAGCCATGCAATGCGGCAGACATAATGATATCTTCAAGCTTTGGCTTATGTGGCGATCTAAGGTATGTGAAGAGTTGTTTGCAACGCCGATAAACATTCTAGGGCATGGAAGGATATCGTAGACAAATCAATCGTTTGATGGAGCTTGCTGAATATTTCACCAATAGGATTAAAACCACCGAAGGATATGAAATGGTAGTAGCAAAGGTATTTCAGAAACATTCACATCAGTTGTAAATTGAAATTTAGCCGGAATTTTTGAACATTTGTTTTTGGTATGTACCCGAAAGTCTTCGCCTTCTCGACCCGAAAGAGAAGATGGCTCGACTTGACAAGGTGGATTAGTTGTGTGACATTTGTATAACTCTTTTAATGGCATATTAACGGGCCAGTCCAGTGGGGAAAAAGTTGCCATTTTTTGTTGATATTCGGAAAGTTTATGAAAAATGGATCATTTTTTGTTTTTGCGGCATGTTCTGAATGTAGTTTTTGAGATAATTGCATTTGAAGTTACATGTTTTCGTTGTAATATACAAACTTTTTTGAATTTTTTGCGGAAAAATCGCTACAATGTTCATTTTATGAAAATTGAAAAAATCGATTCAAAAAAGTTTGTGTATTACAACGAAAACATGTAATTTCAAACACAATTATCTCGAAAACTACAACGATTCAGAGGTTGTCGTAAAAACAAAAAATGCTCCATTTTTCATAAACTTTCCGAATATCAACAAAAATAGCAAATTTTTTCCGAGTGGACTGGTCCTCCAAGTCTGAAGTTGAATTTTGTGGATTTGACCTTAATCAGCTTTATGATTGCCACTTAAAACTCAACAAATTGTGCACTTGTCATACAGGGTGCCCCAAAAGTTCGTGTACACTCTAATTAATTTCATAAAAATTTTCTTCATGACAGAAATTTTTTTCACAAAAAGTGATGTTCTACAAAGTTGTTCCTGAAATCACGACGAACAAATTTATAAAGCATCACTTTTTGTGAAAAGTTTTCTGTCATGAAGGAGAAATGAAAATTAATTAGGATGTACACTAACTTTAGAGGGACACCCTATAAATTCTTCACCTTATTATGGAAACTGTTTTAAGGTTGCGCCGAAAATTAAAGCAAAAATGATGGAACGCGGTACTACTATGGTGGGATATCAGCCGGATAAGCAACGTCCGAACTTTTTTCGAATGATTATTTCGAATCAGGCAATTACGCATAACGACTTGGACTTTTTAATCGAAGAAATTATCAACCTAGGCAAGAATCTTTAAATTCCTTTCAAGTGTTTACATGTATAGAACTATTGTTTCATGCTAGTCGTAAATTTGTGTGCTATTCTTAAAAGCATCATTTATTTTTGCACCTACTTTGTCTTTGATCTCATACAATAATCTCTTTGCAAATTTATTTCAATTCGTAAATAAAGGCTTTATCTGCTTGTTGAAAATTTTTGTCAATGTGATTAGATTAATAGCAGAACACGTGTGTTAGTGATGCTACGAAATCAATATTTTTGAAATTTCGGATTTCAACACCAAATTTCGATTTCGACATAAAACGAAATTTGAGAAAAAAAAATCAATTTTTCATCCAATCTCATGAAACTTATACATGGTAGTCCTTTGAAATACCCGATTGTGAAAGATAGGGAGGGGGCCACCCACGTGAAAAGCATTTTTTTTCTGAAAATGACCCCTCTAGGGGTAAAAACATGCGGGGAATTCGAATTTGACATTTTCAAAGCGAAAAACGCTTCCCTGATTCCAGAAAGGCCTGTGTATTGAAGCGAAATTCGCAAAAATCGCTTCCCTGGATCCGAGAAGCGTTTTTTCGCTTTGAAAATGTCAAATTCGGATTCCCCACATGTTTTTACCCCTAGACGGGTCATTTCCAGAAAAAATTTTTAAGAATTTTTTCACATGGGTGGCCCCCTCCTATTTGTTCCAAAATTTTTATAAAAAAGAGATTAAATTTTTGTGCCAAACCCTTGGTACCGTTGTATCGGGGGCCGAGGGGATTTACACATAACTTTGGGGCCTATTAACCCCATATAAGACTAGTTTTCAACATATATTATATCTGAAAAGTGGTTTAAATGTGTAGAAAAATTCAAGTTTTGCTATGAAAAAAATAGTAGAACACATGCCTAGTAAATATGAAAAAGAATTATAAAAATTGGATAAACTGTTTAAATTATACAAGCTTATGAAAAAAAGATGATTGATAATATCATTAACATATCAGCATTTACATGGTGTATCAAAAAAACCGGAATTTGGGTGATTTTTTCGAGTTTTTTGACCCGAAATTTTTTTTCAAAAATGACCCTATTAGCGCTAATTTTATGCGGGGGAATCGATTGCGCGCATTTCCGAAGCTTGAAAACGCTTCCCTGAATCAGGGAATCAGAGTGTTCCCGGAATCGGGCTTCCCTGAATCAGGGAATCGGAGTGTATGTATTGAAGCGAAAAGCGAAAATTTTTAGATTTTCTGCCTTTCTGGGCGTAAATTTATGCGAGGAATCGATTGCGCGCATTCCCGAACCTTGAAAATGCTTCCCTGACCCCAACTCAGGATATTGTATTGAAGCGAAAATGGAAAAAGTTCGAATTTTGACCATTTTCGCTTCAATACAATATCCTGAATCAGGGTCAGGGAAGTATTTTCAAGGTTCGGAAATGTGCGTAATCGATTTCTCGCATAAATTACCCCTAGAGAGGTCATTTCCAAAGAAAAAAGTTAAACTTTTTTGTGAATACCATTTTTGGGCATACACTATCTAATAGTACCAGGTTTTTTGGGGTCATGCCAAACTTGCAAAAGTCGGAGGGATATGTATATTTAGATAGCAGAGAGTGTATTTATAGAAAAGAAGACATTTTTTATAGCTTTACAGTAAAATGGAATGCGAGAATAGAAAACAGAAGAAAGAGAGCATCGCCAATTAATTTATTTCCATAACAATTGCTTCCAGAAACGAATGGCGCCGCAGCAAAACGTCGGGTTTTCCTCGAAGTTTTGCAACAAAACCGAGAGTTGGCCAGAATCAATTGATTATGCCGCGATCTATCCGAATAAATCACAAATGCGTCTAGCCTTGAATATATGGCTTTTCTTTTCGTACTATTTGTGCCATTCATATATTTTTGAAAGATATGGTTTTTATAGAAACTGCGGCGCTCGGCTCTTGACATACTCCATTCACGGATCATCCGTTGCCCGGCGGTGCTTAGGTATGGATAACTTCGGCAGCCCGAAAAAGCATGCATTCCAACAACACTGCATATTGGCTCCTAAAACAAATTTTAAATATTAAGACAAAACTTGTCCACTTTTCTTTTGTTTTCCACAAAAAACACAATTCAACTATTATGAGTTATTTTGGAGCTACTACACAATAGGGGGGGGGGGCACCCACGTGAAAATGTTTTCTGGAAATGACCCCTCTAGGGGTAAAAACATGCGAGAAATCCGAATTTGACATTTTTGAAGCAAAAAAGCGCTTCCCTGATACAGGGAAAGCGCTTATGTGTGTATTGAAGCGAAAAGTCGCAAAAATGCGATTTTTGCTTTAAAAACGACCCCTTTTGGGGTAAAAATGTGCGGGGAATCCGAATTTGACATTCATAAAATTTCTCGGATTCAAGAAAAGCTGTATATCGATGCGAAAATAATTTGTTAATTGGGCTAAATCATTGGTTAACTAAAATATATTATGGTTAATAAAAATTAAGATAAGAAAAAGCGTTGTTTTTAAACCAAGATATGTTTTTTCTCGAAATTTCGCGTCGATATACAGCTTGTCTTGAATCCGAGGAATTTTGGCCCTGTTCCTAATTTGAACCGTACGAATCCGTACTGATCACTGTCAACCGTACGGATCCGTGATGCATCCGTACTGATCCGTCACGGATCCGTCAAGGATCAGTACGTATCTGTACGGATCAGTACGGATCCGTACGGTTGACAGTGATCAGTACGGATCCGTACGGTTCAAATTAGGAACAGGGCCTTTATAAATGTCAACTTCGGATTCCCTGCATGTTTGTACCTCTAGAGGGGTCATTTCCAGAAAAAATTTTCACGTGCTTCCCCTATTGTGTAGTCCGTTATTTTTTTAATAGTTATTACTATTATGAGTTTATGCCAGTGGCGTAGCCAGGCCTGTCTGAACGGTGGGGATGATTTGGGATCTGTGGGAGGCGATCATCCAAAATTTAGCCAAAAATAGGGGCTTAAATTTGATATTTTTTGAATTTTATCAAATTTATAAGGGGGCTCTTGTGATTTTTTCGTGGTTTTGATCTGATCAGGGAGGGGGGCAATCGCTAGTGATGGGTCAAAATCGTGACGCGAAACCGAACGAAATGGGTTTTCAAAATTTTTTCTTTAGGTTTTTATGAAAAATGTCAAAAACAAAAATAGCACAGAGATTGCGTTCTACATTTTTTATTTGGACCACTTTTGATGAAAATACATAGAAAAAAAGTTACGAGACAAATTTCGTCGCGATTTCGTGACGAAATTTGGCACGAAATTTGTCTCGTAACTTTTTTTTCTATGTATTTTCATCAAAAGTGGTCCAAATAAAAAATGTAGAACGCAATCTCTGTGCTATTTTTGTTTTTGACATTTTTCATAAAAAGCTAAAGAAAAAATTTTGAGAACCCATTTCGAGCCATGATTTCGACCCATCACTAGCGATCACCCGCCTACACCACTGGTTTATGCCAAATCACGTTTCAAAAATTCGAGATTTTTTGAGACAAATCGGCAATACTGAACAAGTGGCAACTGTCAGCATCCGATTGAAGGCAATTGTCCACTACCGCTGTAATGCCTAATGTCTGGACATTGGTAAGTCTGAATAGCCAAATCCTCATTTAATTTATGGGTCTTTTGTTAGAAATACGGCCAACAATCTAATCGAATCTTTAACACATATAAACTAATAAGTTAACTTTAAAAAAATACTTTGCTCAATTTAATTTAAAGTTGGGACTTAGGGGGTGCCATCAGACTTGTCGATTTGCCCCCCTTATCTACGCCACTGTCCGTGCCCCTAGTGGCGTAGCCAGACTCCCAACTACGGGGGGAACACTTTCCCAAAAAAGTCAAAATTGGGAGGTAAACCTCAAAATTTTCAAAAAAGATCAAAATTAGGGGGTAAACCTCAAATTTTCAAAAAAAGATCAAAATTAAACATCCAAATTTTTCCAAGAACGAGGGAGAGCACTTGGCCGCCCTCCCCCTATGGCTACACCACTGCCCGTGCCCCCCCCCCCAAGTAGCTACGGGCCTTGAGGTAACTATTAAAAACATATCTTCTTACCTCAACACATTGACAACTTTTACGAGATCTATCCACTTGAGCCACTGGATCCCAGAATCGAATATAACGTGCTTCGCAAGTCATCCCAGCATCACCGCATGCATCGGGATCACAATCTCCCGGACGTGTGATGGAATTACAAGGGCTTTCGCTAATCGACTGTGACATTGGTGATGAAATCCCATGAGATGGTTTGAAGCCGTTCAGCAATAAAGTAAATACAAATACAAAGTATGAAAAGTTGAATTTTTCCCCAGAAAATACGCTCCAGTTACACAAGCTATCAAACATCAATAGAGATAAATATATGGCTACAAATACCAACTTCTATGATAAGCATTAAAAGCCTTACACACAAACCTAAAAGGAGAAATGAATGCTAAAAGTACAAGATCTTTTTTCAAACTTCAAACACCTTCACTTTCTTTAAAAACGGCGGGCTAGTTGAATTTAGTGTATTAATAGAATGAGCAAATGGCAACAGATTACATCCTCTAAACCAAATCAAGTTCAGCCACGCCTTCAAGTTTTGTGTAAAATCACAAATTGAGGAGAACAAGTGCGAGATGACAGAAAATTATGGCGAACTTTCTTCCAAACAAAACGCAACACGTTTTCGCCAAAAATGACTGACTCTCATTTTCGATCAATTGCGTTGCCTTACAAGGGGCATGAACGAAGTGACGCATGAATTTTTCAAAAAATCCTATATATCCTGAAAGAGCATACCTGATAACCCTTTAGAAATAACAAAATTAGCTGCTATAACTCTAATCCTAAGGAGATAAAAAATATACACTACTATATAAGTAAAAAATGATCCATTTAATTAAAAAGTAGGATAGCTTAGTGGGTTTGTTACGATCCAATGATCGAAAGATGCGCAGTTCGATTCCCTTGCCGTCTAAATGTTTTTGCCTTTTCTTAAAATTTCTAGACAATGTTGTCTATTGTTATTACAACGCTAGACAATGTTGCAGATTTGTTATTTATTGAGTGCTGCGCACTAAACATCTCGACCAGCTGGTCGAGACGCTAAACGTCTCGACTAGCGTCTCGAATTCGTGACTCAAGTCAAGACGGCGCCTCGAATTTGTCTCGACCTCGTTTGAATTAGTTGAGGGTATTGACACATGCTGAGTCGTAATTCAGTACAACTCGTTTTATTGCAAAACGACTCGTTGTAAAGCGATTTGAATTGAGCTGTGTATTGACACGAAAGCCCTGAATTTTACTTTTTTTAACATACGCTTAATTATTGGATGTATTTAAAAAACAAAGACAGCATTCTTTGTAGCTAAATGAGACGAACAAAACGGCACCAAATTTATCCAATTTGATAATTGTTTTGGGTTATTGAAACGAAAACTCTGATTAAGGGTTTTCGTTTCAATAATCTAACATAAGCGCTCAATCGATTTCTAACATAGAACCTCTTAGAACAAGTTTCTGGTCGATTTTATATCGTTTTTAGGGGGTGTTCCCACTTTTTGCACGTTTTGAGCCGCCGTGGCTTAGTTAGTACCAATCTTTTTAATAAAACGATAATTTGAAAACTATATCAAGTTTTTCTTTTTGCTATTTCAATAAGTTGTATACAGTTTTATTTTATAGCAATAGCAGAATTATTGTTATTTATTGCCATTGAATATGAGATTGTCTACCTTACGATTTGTTGAAAAATTCGTCCGTTCTGCCAATTACAGATTTGAAAATAAAACGGCTGCCAAGAAAGAGTTCTGGAAGTTTGTTGTCGTACAAGGAGGATTTGTTGTGGGTTTAACCGTATATTGCTAGTAAGTTTAATCTATTTTATAAACTGGAGACCGAGCGGCACTCCGCAAAATTTTCAGGGTATCCCGGGATATCATTATAAATCAGGGCTTGGAATGAGTCTGATTTATCAAAAATGTTCTGATTTTGGCCATCAAAGATTGACTATGTCTGATTTTTGGATCGAAAATCTGATTTTTTTTCGACATTTTTTCTGATTTTCATTTTTTCATTCCAAGCCCTGTTATAACGTGAAAATAAAAAGTCAATTTTATAATTTTTTAGTGGGATGCCCCCTCGATTTTGGTGTCAAAGTTCTTAGGTTTTCGTCCTATACAAGGTGGTAAAGTCGAGTACAGTTTGAATTTAACCTTCAAAAGTTAATCCAAACCGGCGTTGTGTAAAATAGTTTTTTTTCTATTAACTTTTTTTTGAGAAATTTATATTTATATTTCTAAAAAAATTCATTTGAACCTTAATATAGTTGCACAGGGACCGGGCTCAGGGTGCCACTGTATCGAAGTCCAAACTTTTGCTTCAAATATTTGTATTTTTAGTTTCTTTATATATCCAACGCCTGACATTAGATTTGACATAAAGCGAGCACTCTTTCCAAGCTTCGAAACCTTTATACGAACTCATGGATTTGTTGAAAATGACTATATGTTTGAACGAAATATTCGATCTATTCAGTTTCATGAGAAAGAATTAAAGACTATGCAGAATAAAAGAGGATCAGCAGAAGAAGCTACTTATATAAATATTGAATCTTAATTGTTGTGTCAGGGGTCGTAGGTAGAAGTGGCGACTTTGATCGAGAAGACTGAAGTGTAGCGCCCTATCGATGGCCCTTTTGTACAATATTAGTTACTAGTTTAGTTATATAATTGTGTTTATATGTGCATAAGAAGACACTTTGCCCACCATGTCGTCGACATTTCGTATTTCAGTGCTCCACGTTGAAATATGACATGTTTTTTTGGTCATTATAATTTTTCTTCAAAAAATGCTCAAAATTTCCTTTTTTTCTTACCTAAATTGTCCAAGTTTTCTCATTTTTCAGCAAAAATCTTATTTTCTGAGCATTTTTCGATTATAATGAGTATTTCCAAAAAAATTTTGCATGCTGCATTGTATTTAGATATATTTAACTTAATAAATCTCCTTATATTTTATATGAATATTTTCATTCCTTAATATGGATGTTCATTACTGTATATTCGTTATTTTAAATATATACAGGGTGTTTAAGTGATTTATCTTTTTTTAAATGCAATATCTTTTGATAGAAAAATATTTTTTCATGCGATCTTTTGCAAAATACACAGCCACTTATGGGTTTTTAGGCATATTCAATAAAATAAAATTTTCTTTTTGATTAAAAAAACTAGGCACAATTTTAAGACTTAATCTATAAAAAAAATTCATTTTTCTTCGTATTATATGGAATTTAAAAAAAAGATAAATCGCTGAAACACCTTTAAGTTTTTTAAGATAATCTTGAGATGGAGGCTTTTGATCGAGAGAGTGAACCGCAAAACGCAACGAAGCAACCGGTATTTCTCAGGTAATTATCGCTATATTGGTAGAGTTGTATTTAATAGACATGCTTTTCAATGGGAAATAATCTTAAGCTTTTATTTCGCAAATTTTACAAAATTAGCTAAAAATTTGAAAAGTTTCGAATTATCATGTTAAATTTTCGTCAAAAATCGACCGTTTATGGGCTATAGGAAAATCAAAAATTGCTCACGCGGAGAAAATTCCGTCACTTTTGTGAGCAAATCATATATGAAGAACAACTTGTGCTAGGTTTCGATGTCACATTTCGGGATGGTTCACAGTCAGATTTTTGGGGAAGGGGACTACCGTTTTTTGATGCGCTCTACAAAATGGCGTTATTATTTTTCAAAAATTCCAGAAAAAATTAAGGTTTTCGCTTCAATGCACATACTTGTTCTAAAATAGTTTTTTTTTAATATCTCGATATCCATAGCAACATACAAAAAACCGCGAGTAAAAATCTTTTAAGTTTGCCGAAAGATCGCATTTTATTATTAAGGATATCATGCTGAACCATTCTATACAAAAAATATATTATTTTTTAAGTGCACAACGTCGATATGAAAATATTCGCGTACCGATTAATGAAATTACAAAAAGATTGTGTTACGAATGCGGTGATGTTTTGAGTGACTTAAATGAATATCAAGAGCACTTGTTAGCACATGAGGTATTTATAATTTTCTTGAGAATATGGTAACACTCTTAGGTTGTGAATATTTCTTATCAATTATATCACCGTGAACCAGCGAGACCATCGCCTAGAGTATGTGATTTATTTTTGTCTTGTTATTAATAGTTTAGAAAAATGGAAAATTACATCTTTCCTCAGACGAAAGCGATGATGAGAAAAATACAAAGGATAAAAGTAAGCAAGAAACTAGACGAAAGCGTTCCAATGTTGAAGGCACGTCTGGCCGGGCAGCCAAAGTTTCAAAACTATATATTTCGAATATTCCATCTTTTCCAGGTAAATCTATATAGCTGCGACTAAAAAATTAATAAATTTTGGAAGAGGAAGTCAAAAAAGTACATCTGTTAAATTAATTTTTAGACAATTTGGTAACTGAACATGAAACGGAATTTAGTAATGACTCTGCGCCTCCTGAAACAATGCCCGGTTATAGTGAGAGTTTATAATTGAGCTGTAAAAATAGCCTCATTAATTTCAGGAGTAGTAACTTCATTCCCACAAACCGCAAATAATGCATTGTCTAATGAATTTTCGCCAATTGCCCCACACATGTCTAATTTTATATGTGATACGGCAATCACCCAAACTTCAATGGCTAGAGATTTGTAAGTGTTAGGCTGCGTTTCATAAAAAATGGGTTAAAATTTAAAAAATTCATAAAACATTAAAAAATATTTTTGTCACGAAAAATTTTTTGGGTCATTTTTGAAAAAAATGAACTAAGTTAATTTAAATTTATTTTCGTATCAATAAACGGATTTTATTGATAATCAAGAAGGAATTTTAACCACCCTGTAATTTTGTTTAGAATGAAACCAGATCAAGAATCTCAAGCGACTTCAGATCAAACTCTCGAATTTACAGACAAAAATATGTTTGTCTTTGAGGGATCCTCTAATTCTGACGAACTTGAAGTCGAATCATTAATGGTGGATATCTTGGATAGGATCGATATTGTTACGAAAATTGAATAATTTGTACAGACTTATTATGTCATTTCAGTGAATAAAATTTCGTTTAATGATATTGCAGATATGTGTTAAAATTGTTCTACATATAAGTAGCCAATGCCACATTTTAGTGGGAAACGAGATCAGCGAAGAGAAAAGGTCCTTGCGCATGGTTATTTCATGCAATACTTTGCAATTATTCGTTACATTCATGGCCTCGCCATTCGACTCGTGAACGAGTTTTGTGCGCATAGTATTTACTGTTTTTCTAACGGTCATCGACACTTCGATTATTTCGGATTATTCATGAATAGACAAATGCGCTTATAGGAAGAATATCTGGAGCAAGTTCGGGTTTAGGTGCCGTGATGCTCAACTCGAAAATTTTTATTTCTCCAAATTTCCTCAAAAATGAATTTTTTCAAATTCCGAAAAATTTTTCGAATTTTTTCAATTGTTCAATTTTTTGAATTTTTTTCAAATTGTTCGAATTTTTTCAAATTTCGAAAAAATTTTCAATTTGTTTTCGAATTTTTCTATTTCGATTTTCGACTTTTTTTGATTGATCGATTTGTTATCAATAAAAAAGTGGAAAATGGAGGTGAAAAATGGAAAATCCGTAAATTTTTGAAAAAAGTTTTTTGAATTATAACGTGATTTTCCATTTTCCAAATAGAGTTATAGGCTCTCTGGCCCTGATTCAGGGAAGGGGTGGGGTGTAGGGTTGCATAAATTTCCGGAAATATTTCCGGAAATATTCTCGGAAATTGGAAATATTTCCGGAAACGAGTTTAAATTTTTTCGTTTCAATAAACAGCATTTATTGAATCAGGCAACAAAATTTTAGGGCTTTCTTAAATGCCCGCAAAGTTTTTTGTATTTGATGCGTTCGAAAACTCGAGCGTCTTAAATACCCGCAAGTTTTTTGTATTTGATGCGTTCGAAAACTTTCACTGAAATTTTCACTAAAAGTTTTCGAACTCATCAAATACAAAAAACTTGTGGGTATTTAAGACGCTCGAGTTTTCGAGCGCATCAAATACAAAAAACTTTGCGGGCATTTAAGAAAGCCCTAAAATTTTGTTGTCTGATTCAATAAATGCTGTTTATTGAAACGAAAAAATTTAAACTCGTTTCCGGAAATATTTCCGGAAATTTGGAAATATTTCCAATTTCCATCGTGCAACCCTAGTGGGGTGTATTGAAACTAAAGGGAATTAATTCTTTTTACTCATTTTAGTTTCAAAACACCCACTTCTTCCCTGAATCAGGGCCAGAGAATCGTTTTCATGCTTCGGAAATGCGCACAATCGATTTCCCGCATAAAATTACCTCTATATGGGTAATTTTTAGAATTTTTGAAAAAAATTCGGATCGAAAAAACATGAAAAATCGACCAAATTTCCGTTTTTTTATACACCCATTAAAAAAGACCAAACTTGAGCACACTTGTTCACAATTTCTTTGCTTGATTTTATGACAGTGTTGAATCGATTTTAGTGTGATTCTCTGGTTGGTTTTATCCCATCAATTCCTTTTCCGAGTGGATTCCGGCTTCAGGAATAACCATTCTTCTCTTCCGCGTCTCGTTTCTTTTGAAGAGTTCGACCGTTTTTTCTATGTCATCGTTGTTGGATGTGTACGAACTCCGTAAACCCACTAGGCGCCATCGAAATAATTCCTTGGAATGGATGGAGATCTTATTTTCTCATTGAAATTAACCTTGTTGAATTTGCGATTCGAATGATCTGTTTTATTATTTATCATATTATGAATCCAAATTTCTATCTTCGAAAACACTCAAAACATTTGCGTGAACTTTCACTTTGTAACTATTAACGATAGTCTTTTATAGTTCTTTAACGAATAATTTACGTATAATGTTAACAGATAACCAGTATATAGGGTATATAAAAAAACCGGCACTATTACTTTTTTCACGTTTTTGGTTTTTTACGCTTACTTTTTTCACGTTACTTTTTTCACTTTTTTTCATGCAATTTTTTTAAAAGTAATAGTTTATATCGTGCGGAAAAGTGAAAAAAGTAACGTGAAAAAAGTAAGCGTGAAAATAAACATGAAAAAAGTAATAGTGCCAAAAAACCGGAATTTGATCGATTTTTTCATGTTTTTTTGACCCGAAATTTTTTTCAAAAATGACCTTATTAAGGCTAATTTTATGCGGGGAATCAATTGCGCGCATTTTCAACCCTGAATCAGGGAATTGGTGTATTGAAACGAAAATCAAAAATTTTCAGATTTTCTGCCTGAAAATGACTTTCTGGGAGTAAATTTATGTGCAGAATCGATTGTGCACATTCCTGAAGTTTGAAAACGTTTCCCTGATCCTGAATCAAAGAAAAATTGATGTATTATAGTAAAAAGTGGTCATCGCTTCAATACGCACATCTCGATTCACTGAATCAGGGAAGCGTTTTCAAGCTTCGGGAATGCGCGCAATCGATTCCTCGCACAAATTTACCCCCAGAAAGTCATTTTCAGGCAGAAAATCTAAAAATTTTCGATTTTCGCTTCAATACACACACTCCAATTCCCTGATTCAAGGTCAGGGAAGCGTTGGAAATGCGCGTAATCGATTCCCCGCATAAAATTATTCCTGTATGGGTCATTTTTAGAACAAAATTCGGGCCCAAAATTCATGTAAAAAGTCGCAGAACTTTCTGAAAAACCTAATGAATATAGGGTGTGAGGAAATAATGTATGAAAAAAATAGAGCACTAGATGATATGACACATTATCCACAAGAAACATTGTGTGTTCTGGGCTGTTTTCAAAAAGGTTCTCAAAAATTGAAATAAATTTTTGAGAACTTTTTTGAAAACAGCCCAGAACACACAGTGTTTTGACGCAGTGTACAGGATGTGCGAAAATTATCCGACCCCTATAGTAAGATAGGGCTTACAAGGAACATTCACCAGGTGATACTCCCTGATTTTTTTTAAAAAGCGACTTTAACTGATTCTATAGGCCCTTGTAGTTACGAAAAATAAGAAGTGGTCTATAAGAAATTTTGTGAACCAAAATAAGAAGTAATCGTATTCATACTAGTTTTACCACTTTTTATTTGAAAAAAGTCTAAAAAAGAGAGAAATAGAATTGTCAAAATTGGGATCAATTTTTTGGGCAAAAACCAAGCGACGAAACTGGGTATCGAACCCGTGACCTTTTGGGCAACAGCCAAACACACAACCTACTGCGCCACTGAGGCCACTAAAACAGTTAAAAATGACGATTTTTTAAATTTCAACTCGTATTTTAGACATTTTTCCAAGAGAAGACCCTTGTGTATTTTTTCGATTTTTCAGGCCAAATAAGAAGGGGTAGCCTATTTTTTTGAATTTTTTCAATTGTTCGATTTTCAGGCCAAATAAGAAGTGATATCCTATTCCCCCCCCCCCCCCCCC
>OZJO01019351.1:7654-25591 GCA_900406225.1 Acrobeloides nanus | reverse complement strand
ATCCGTTTTTCATGCCCGACCGCGCAAAATGATCCTAATAAGTTGTAAATAAAAGTTTGCAGAGCAGATTTTTGAGCGCAGAAGAAAAATTTTTTGCTAGATCAACAAAAGTGCCAAAAAGTACTCTAAAAAAGAGGTTTTCTAAGGTAAAATCCTATTTTTTCGACCCGAATAAAAAAAGTGGTCTGCAAACTTTTTAGATTACTATCTGACGAATCGTTTAAGAGGTCGATCATCGAAAACGGCCACTTCCATAAAAAGATATCAGCCTTGGCGTATCAAAAACATATAAAAATTCAAACGAATTTTTAAAATTGAAAAACAGCATTCGGCGAAAAGTTTTGCATTCTGATTTTAGATACAGAAATGTAGAATGTTTTTAAAAAAGACCGCATAAAATTTCGTCATCTCTACGAGGAGTTATAACAATTTTACGGTACATGTCAAAAATGAAAATTTTCAAGACTTAGAAAAAAATTCGCAATTTCGAAAAATTGGCACAATAGCGAAATTCGCTAATTCTTTTTGTAATGAGTTATTAGCAACGTAAGAACACCTTTTATCACGTTTTCAGGTGTGACCCCATTTTTGGACACACTTTGGACCACCGTGTAAATCTATGTCACCAACTGGCAGAGATTTTATGTCACCAACTGGCAATTACCCGTACGTTATTAGTTTTTATTTAACAATTTAAAAAAAATAAAATTTTAAGTATGTCTAATTGATCGAATTGACCCGAGTGGAAATTCAGTAGACTCTTTCTCCTCACTCTTTTGTACAATTGATTAAGACCATACCAAACTTTTAAAAATTCCCTGCAAATATTTTCTATATGGCTTAACAAAATAAAATAAAGCTAAAATTTCAAACAATAAGTGATAACTTGGCGGAAAATGTGTTAATATTGCGAGTGCACTTCCATTCTTATCTTGAAAGATATGAAGAAAAAATTGTATGAAATAAGGAATGAACAAAAATATTGTTAAAGAAATGGTTTGAATTGTCTGAGCTCGGACGAGAATACAATAATTTTTATACGTTTGTGATGACATTTTATCTTTACATTGAAATGCTTGACGTAATACAATGAAATAGATAGCCAATATAGATAAATATAAAAGAGGTAGATAGATATTATAAGAAAATAATGTCAATTTTAGAGTATATGTATTATTAGGGAGCTTCATAAAAGGTGCCAAAATAATAGAGCTTTTATGAGGTAGCGCTTCTAATTCTGGATATGTGATTAGCAAATCTTGATGCAATTGAACAGCGTTATATTTTTCGAAAAAGAAAGGGCCTAAAAATAATTTTTTTGCTTCCATAATACGTGTCTCTTTCTGGAGCAAGTTTCCCTGGTTGCCGCAACTTAATAGCTTCCACAGGCTCCGCCCTCAAGCGAAGTCTTGTTTCGCTAAGCATAGGACGGAAATTCGGTGAACGGCCGTATATGTGAACGTTGTATGCTTATTATATTTAATAAAGGGTACTTGTATGTCACCCCTAGAGGTTCACAAGAGGGACTGTCCCCCTCCTATGTCGTCGTATTTGGGGCAAAAATGCGAAAACATGTCGTATTTTGATGGATTTATATTTTTCTTGTAACTTTTTTGATGTTTTTTTGTAACTTTTTACCTTGTAACTTTTTTGACTTTTTTTTGTAACTTTCAAAACTTGTAACTTTTTGATGTTTTCTTGTAACTTTTTTCCTTGTAACTTTTTTGACTTTTTTCTGTAAATTTTAAAATTTGTAACTTTTTTAAACATTTTTTTATACCTAAGGCTTTAGGCCTTAGACCTTAGACCTTAGGCCTTAGACCTTAGGCTTTAGACCTTAGGCTTTAGACCTTAGACCTTAGGCCTTAGGCTTTAGGCCTTAGGCTTGGGCCTTAGGCTTAGGCCTTAGGCTTTAGGCTTTAGGCCTTAGGCTTTAGGCCTTAGGCTTTAGGCCTTAGGCCTTAGGCTTTAGGCCTTAGGCCTTAGGCTTTAGGCCTTAGGCTTTAGGCCTTAGGCCTTACAATAAAACCTCAAAAAGTTACAATTTTTGAAAGTTACAGAAAAAAGTCAAAAAAGTTACAAGGAAAAAAGCTACAAGAAAACATCAAAAAGTTACAAGAAAAAATCAGAGCCTATTTTGGTCCGAGAAGACATGTTTTTTACCAAAATTTACATGTTTTTTTACTAAAAATACGACATTTTTACGTTTGGCAACCAAAAAAAGGTCAAAAACAAGTCGTTTTCAAAAAAATTTTAAAAACATGTCGTACTTGGTGGAAAGTGTCCCCCTCCCTACTTGTGCACCTATGGTCACCCCTACACATACCGGATCTAACCGCTACACTTACAGTATTTTTTGCGCGCGTCAACGTCTTATGAGCACCCTGACTAAACTTGGCAAAAAAATTTTTATTCTCTTCCGGAAATTACCCATTTAGGGGTAATTTTATGCGAAAAATCGATTGCACCCACTTCCGCAATCTGAAAACCGCAGAAAAATGATGAAAATTCGATTTTCTCGAGAAATGGAAAATGTTAGCGTTTTTATTTTTGCTTGAAAGTTTAGAAAAGATGCTGGAAATTAATTTAAAAATTTTTTTAAGTTACGCATGTGATTCTTGTTAATATTGTGAAAGCAACGATTTTATATAGTTTTTGTACAGGCATTCCTGCGTGGTCGTATTTTGGCGAGAAATCCTAAAAACGCTAACATTTCTCGAGAAAATCGAATTTCATCATTTTTCTGCGGTTTTCAGATTGTGGGAGTGCGCGCAATCGATTTTTCACATAAAATTACCCCTAAATGGGTGATTTCCGGAAAAAATGAAATAATTTTTTTGAATATTCCAAACTTTTAGAACACCCTGTAAATCTTACTAACAACTATAGCTGATAAAGAAAATAAAAAGACAGCAAGAATTAAAACCAATTTCTTCGAATCTTCAAACCATGTTTGAGATCTATTAAACGCCGATGCATATGTTATCCGATATAAGCATATAATAAAAAAGGATTGCGTATGCCCAATACTTGTAAATAACATAAAAGGCAAAATAATATGCATATTATCTGGACGGATCGGCATAAAAAGGTTTGATGAATATAGTGCCGGAATGGGGAACAATGGGACAAATCCGGTAGCAACATACATAAAGCTAAAGGAATAAGACCATAATAAATGGCCAATTAGAAGATATTTGAAGATTCTCGCATTTTTCGATTGTGTTGAAACGATAAAAATTGCTGGGATGAAACATAGTGTTGTAAGAATAAATGATATCAATAAGCTACATTTATAAAAATTTGCTAATCTTGGGTGATAAATTTCTTCCGGTTTTAACATAAAAAACTAAAAAGGAACACTCGCAACTTGATACACTCCAATTTTGCTGAAACTGAGCTCAAATTGTTCGTCATACCCAATTTGATTATAACATTTTTTAGAATTTCGGCCCATACGGCTTCCCCAAGGATATAGATAACATCGAAAAATAGCGTTGTTTGCGTTTCTGAAGGAAATGAGAAGTCGAAAAACACATTTATCGGACTTGTTTTTTGTGTGCAAAAACTTCATATTTCATTGCTTTTGGCTATGCGAAAAATTTCCAATTATTTTTGGAATGATTTGAAAAATTTTTAAAAATCGACTTTTTTGACTTCCTGTCTGGCCTAGGCAACTCAGGCTTGGGCTTAGGTTTGGGCTTAGGCTTGGGTTAGGCTTGAGCTTAGGCTTAGGCGTAGGTTTGGGCTTAGACGTAGGCTTGGGTTTAGGCTTAGGCGTAGGCTTGAGCTTAGGCTTGGGCTTGAACTTATGCTTTCACTTTCACATTTTTTTATCTTCAAAAATTTTTTGGAACTATCGGCCCATAATGCTTCCTCCGAGGATATAGAGCCCTGAGAACATCGAAAAATAGCGTTCGTTAGCATTTCTGAATGAAATGAGAGGGTTGAAAAACATTTATCGGACTTTTTTTGCAAAAACTTCATATTTATAGCTTTTGACTATGCCTAACAATTTCCAATCGTTTTTGTAATGATTTGAAAAAATTTCAAAAAAATGACTTTTTTGACTCTTTGTCTGGCCTAGGCATAGCAACTCAAAAGTCGATTTTTGAAATTTTTTTCAAATCATTCCAAAGATGATTGGAAATTGTGGGCATAGTCAAAAATAGTGAAATATGAAGTATTTGCGAAAAACAAGTTCGATAAAAGTGTTTTTCGACCCACTTATTTCCTTCAGAAACGCTATTTTTCGATGTTCTCAGGGCTCTATATCCTTCGGGGGGGGGGGAAGCTGTATGGACCGATAATTCCAAAAAATTTTATAATCAAGTCGGGTATGAGGAACATTTTGAGTCCGGCTTTGGCAAAATCGGAGTGTATCAAGTTGCGAGTGTTACTTGTAAGTAAAATTGTAATAAAATAATTAAACATGAGTCTTCAAAAATTCTTGTATAATCAATAAGAAATATCTTTGAATAGAAGGTTCGAGGAGTTGTTCGCTAATTTGTACATTTATTAGACATACCCTAAGACCAGTTAGACGATTACGTATTGTTGTGAACAGAGAGATTCAATTTAAGGTCATAAGTTTCAAAGATTTTGTGATAAGAAAGTGCTACAGTCATAAAACAGCAGGTTGGATGAGAGCAAAATAAATGCGCATAAAAAACTTGACGTTCATAAAGTTGACACGAAAGGTTGACATGATAAAGTTGACAAGATAACGTCGAGAACACGAGATACGACTTCTATTTTGTCTATATGACCTAATTCGTCGTGAAAAAATTCCTAGGCTTTAACAAACAACGCAAAAAATAGGATTGATCGTTTCATGTCAACTTTAATTTGCTCACTTTATTATGTAAAAGTCGTTTTGTGTCAACTTTATGAACGTCAAAAATTTTCCTTTTTAATGATGTGGTTCAATGTCGTTTTTACTTCAAATAGAAGACAAGAATTTTAGTTCTTGTGCTCTTAAAAAATTTGTTATGCATGATGGCCCACTTTTTATTGGGTCATCATGCATAACAAAGTTCTACATACCTTTATTTAAAGGACCAGTTTAGTGAGAAAAAGTTGCTATTTTTGTTGATATTCGGAAAGGTCATGAAAAATGGAGCATTTTCTTTTTTACGACACCATCTGAACCGTTGTAGTTTTCAAGATAATTGTGTTTGAAATTTTGAATTTGTGTACATGTTTTCGTTGTAATATACAAACTTTTTTGAATTTTTTGCGGAAATATCGATTTTTTTTTAATTTTCATAAAATGAACATTGTAGCTAAAATTTTTTATAGCTAATGAGACGAACAAAATGACACCAAAATTATCCAATTTGAACATTGTTTTGGGTTATTGAAACGAAAACATGAATCAGAATTTTCGTTTCAATAACCAATCACCTGAAACAATTTTCAAATTGGATAATTTTTGTGTCATTTTATTCGTCTCATTTAGCTATAAAAAATTATAGCTACAATGTTCATTTTATGAAAATTTAAAAATCGATTAAAAATTTTAAAAAGTTTGTGTATTACAACGAAGAGCTTGTACACAAATTGAAAATTTCAAACGCAATTTTCTCGAAAACTACAACGATTCAGAACATGCCGCAAAAACAAAAAATGCTCCATTTTTCATAAACTTTCCGATTATCAACAAAAATGGCAACTTTTTTCTCATTGAACTGGTCCTTTAATATCATGCAAAAAAGTGGATAAGGATCTGGTGATGAGCCAATCATATAAAGACAGAAATCTGGAAAGAATTAATTCATCGAAACTTGCTTATATAAGAAATTATAGAATCGGGAGACCTAGTGCCGAAGGCGCTCAAGAGCTCGGCCTCGCTTTGATGCCAAAGATTTTTTCGATTTTTTAGAAATTTTTTCAATTTTTCGAATTTTTTTCAATTTCTATCCAATTTTTTGTTTTGCTTTTTTCAAATAAATCGATTTTTTTTCAAAAAAGAACATTTATTAAAAAAGTAAAAATATTTCGGCGGGGACTGAATCTGCACCTTCGACTGTAAAACTAACGCTTTATCAACTGCGCCATAAAGGCAACTGGTTTTCATTATTAAGCAAATACCTAACTTGAAAAGGCAAAAATGAAAAATTGAATTTTAAATTTTTTCAGAGGGGGTACCCCCATAATTTTGGTGTTATTTTTCTTCTCTCATTGAGCTCTTTCCAAAAATCTAAGTCGTAACGGGATTGGACTTAAGGTTACAAAATTCGGTGACACAGACAGACATTTCTCGTTTAATATTAAAAGATTTTACTTTTGAAAAATTTTGAACGTGAATTTCACATTATTCCCATGCTCCAAATTTTTTCATATTCAGAAAGAGTAAATTTTTTCTATATGATTGTCAACAAAATTTTTTTAATTCATGATGTAAACAAGTTGAAAAAATCAATTCGATTCAGGTAGGATTTGAACCCTCGATATGTTAGGTCTAGAAGCTGACGTTCTACTACTGGAAGTCGGATCCCGGAACCGGAGATCGGAAGTAAAAACTTCCGATTTTCGTTCCAATTTAGTGCAAATTTTCCAAACCGGAAGTCGAAAGTTTTTTCTTCCGATCTCCGGTTCCAACTTCCGGTTCCGGGATTCGATTTCCGGTTCCGGAACTAAGCAACAGGCCTCAGAATCCGGATTCAAATCCGAATCTAGAATTCAGAATCCGGAATTCGGGTTCAGAATCCAGAATCCGTATTTAGAATCAGAACCCGAATCCAGAATCAAAATTCAGAATCCGAATTCAGAATCCGGAATTCGAATTCAGATTCCGAATCCAGAATCCGGGTTCTATCTCTTAGTGTTGACTGTTTCCGAAATTTGCATATTTCAAACCTCGATTATCCGACCCCCTCCCGTCGACTCGATTATCCGACCCCCTTCCGTCAACTCGATTATCCGACCCCTCCCGAAGGGGGTCGGATAATCGAGGGTTGACTGTACAAAGCTTATTTGATGCTTCGAAGATGCTGTAATTCTTTCTTTTGTAAAAATTTATCAAAACAAGAAACAAAAAGAACAATAACAATAAATAAATAAAATATAAATAACGTTGTAAAAGCTCAAATTTTATTGAAATAATGTTGAATTTGCCTTTCTCCTATTCATTCAACGATTTTCTGAAGCCTGGGTCGGAGTTTACTAAGCCATTGCTGAATTGTTTGCGCGTTAAAGATTCCCACGATTTGTCTTCCAATATTTGTTGTGGAGTCCAGCCAATACTTAACAATAATTAACTTAACAAAGTTCGAATTTCTTCTTCTTGTAAAATTATTGTACAAATAAGATATTTAAAAAGCGGACATTATAAAGACTCTATTTCAGAAAGAATCGAAATTTTTAAAGGCCCCGCATTTCCTGTCTAAATATGAGTTTTATCAAATCTTCATCAATACACACACCCCGATTAACTGAATCAGGAATAGAGAAGCGTTTTCAAGCTTCGGAAATGCGTGCAATCGATTCCTCGCATAAAATTACCCCTAGAAAGTCATTTTCAGGCAGAAAATCTAAAAATTTTCGATTTCCGCTTCAATACACACTCCAATTCCTTGTTTCAGGGAAGCGTTTTCAGCTTCAGAAAAGCGTGCAATCGATTCCTCTTATAAGATTAGCCCTAATAGGGTCATTTTTGAAAAAAAAATTTCGAAAAAACATGAAAAAATCGCCCAAATTCCGGTTGTTTTATACATCCTGTAGTATGTTTTTCAGTAGAGTTAGGAAACCGAAAAAAGTCGAAACCGAAACTGATCGACCAAAAACCGAAATCGAAAGTAGAAAAAACGAAAAAAACCGAAAGAAAAATTTTTAAAGTAGTGGCAGGAACTATGTGCGGTATTTTGCTTGACGTACTACTGCACGCCACAGCCACCCAACGGCGATCGGTTGGTGTCTGTCCGGTTCTGAGCAATGTTTGCCTAAGTCCGTGGCTGTGTTGAATCGGGGCACGCATACTTCCTGATAGTTCAGGGTAGCGGATGCAAAGACTCAATCTATGCCTGCGAATTT
The DNA here is from genome assembly GCA_900406225.1 of Acrobeloides nanus. Taxonomy (NCBI): domain Eukaryota; kingdom Metazoa; phylum Nematoda; class Chromadorea; order Rhabditida; family Cephalobidae; genus Acrobeloides; species Acrobeloides nanus. The sequence continues at coordinate 17,557 of OZJO01019351.1, read as the reverse complement.
GTTTATGGATTTTCTCAATGGTATATCCAAAAACATAGGCATGGGGAGCCCCATTAACTCTCAAACTACAGTCACCCTAAAATCCTAACCCTGCCTCCTGATTCATAGAAATCTCGAAAAAACGTCTCTTAAAACTTTATTAAAATTTATGTAAAAAATAGATTAATTTAATACAAGTTTACAAATATAACACCGTGAAATGTCACAGTCTTGATTCTCCCATTTTCCATCATCCACATCTATGACCACACAAACATCATTCGGTTCCGTTGTAGGATATCCTTAATAAATTTTTTTAGTTGATTAACAATAAAAATTTTTTACCAGAATCCCAATTACGATAAGCACTTTTATCGCCATTAATCCAAGTCCAGTTATTGTCGTTATTATATAAGCCGATATAATAGTTTAGGCAACCTGTTGAATTCTTTTGTGCAAGCGCTAAACTTAAAGGTCTATGTCCAGTTCTATAGTTTATCACAAATATTTTTTGTACCAAAAATATTTCTTGTCACCAATATTTGTTTCGCACAGGACTCATGCTTCGGCTGCGAGTCTAATTTTGGAAGCTGTGCTGACTATTGTAATGTTTAGGATCAGGCGCCTAGGCTGGGCTTCTTGCGAGGTTTAGGATTTGGCTAAGGATTAGGCCTTCAGCCTATTGTGACGCAGTGCCGAGAAGCGGCGGCCAACATTCCACAAAGAAAATGAACGGAAGCGAGGTGCGAAGCGCCGAAAAAGAAAAAACGCAACTTTATTTTCTTTGAGGTATAAGGCTTGGATAATTAAAACTTTTTGAGCACATCTGGTTTTTTCGAAAATTCTGAATTTATTTTTAAAAAAAGTTTAGAAAACGGACTGACTCAGTTCGAAAAAGTAGACTTTTTCACTGAAATTTCACTAAAAATGCTCATTTTTAACGTTTATTTAATTTTTAACGATTTTTAACGTTCTAAACGTTTTTTTACGAAATTCAGGATTTTAGAAAAAACCGGAAAAACCAGATGTGCCCAAAAAGTTTTAATTATCCAGGTCTTGTATGTGGAAAACATCTATTTAGCTGTACCTCCATTAGATATGAAAAATAAAAAATAATTTCCAACTCAAATTGCACTTTATATGAATGGTCATTTTTCCCATCCCCCCACCAAATGAAGTTGTAATGAAATTGAGGGGAGAGAAATGAACCCTACTCCCACTATTTTAACCAAAAAAATATTCTTGATGACAAAAAAAATATTGAAGACAAAAAATTTTTTAGTGACAAAAAAATATGATCCATAGTTTATAAAAGAAATTTTGATGCCAAATTGGCTAATTTTTTGTATCTAGGGGTAATTTCAAGCTAAGAATTGATTTCGCGCATTCACGAAGCTTGAAACTGCTTTCCTGGCCCTGATTCAGGGAAACAATAGTGTGTATTGAAGCGAAAATAGGCATACTATAAGCGAAAACCGACAACTTTTTTAAGGTATGATGCAGCCATGTTTCCATAAATACGTTGTTGTTGTAAAAAATTTTTATCAAAAATTTAGTATATTAATTTTTTTGAATCAGACATCATCAACAACAAACTTTTTTATGACATTTGCATAACAAAAAAAGTTGGGCATGGACCTTTAATCTACAATGAATTTAAAAAAAATTATACCCGTGATTTCACTATTCTCAAAAGCGTGGTCGATGCTAACAAGTGACACGCGATTATTTGAAATGGAATTTTTGCACGCAGTCTCGGCATCGAACCAATCAGTGGTGGAAGAAATAAAGTTATAGCAATTGTTTGCTGCAATTATAGATTGATACCAACCATTTGGGCATGTATTGCTACCTAAAAAAATAAGAAAAGTCCATAAACAAATGCTTACTTTGACTTGGTTGCACGGTAGTTACTTGATTAGGAGGTGGTGAAATAGTTCCTAAAAATAGTTTTAAACTTTTATCAACAAAAAAACTTTTACCGGCAATTTGCCATTCAACACAACAAAATTCGTCTGTTAAATACGAAAGACTACTGTTGTCGTCTAAAAATAATCAATAGAGTTTTGAAATTTATAAATAGCTTACATATGGTCTTGTTAGTACAGCTATCATCGTATGTAAAATAATTCGTTTCGTTTATATAGCTATTGTAGTTGTATAAAACAATGTGATGAAAAAATCGAAACGACGCATTATATAAAGTTAATTGATATTCGTAATGGTGTATATAATTGGCTATATTTGGAGGAATTGGAATGGTTTCATTTTCGCTTCCTGCCCCATTGCTTAATTTTTAATTTGTAATATGATCTCCACATGTTTTTGTGATTTACCGTAAATACTGTAAAATACGCTTCAGGGCGTTAATTTTTCAAACCCCAGAGGAGGGGGGTTGAAAATATTTAGAGGGGGCGTTTATTTTTCAACCCCTTTCCCCCTGTCATCAACATCAACCAATAAAAAAATCAATAAATTTTCATCAAAAATCCAAAAATTTTCTAAAAAAAGTAAAAAAATCTCATTAAGAAAAGAGAAAAAAACATGATAAAAACGCTATTCGCTCAAGTTTTAGATTTGTTGTGCATTTTTAACGGTTTCGGACATATCTGGGGGTAGTTGATTTTTCAACGGACAATATTTTTTTGTAACTTTTTTTACCTTTCTTTATAACTTTTTCGGATTCTGAATTCAGAATCTGAAAACGGGCTCTGATTCTCAATCTGGATTCTGAATTCGGATTCAGAATCCGAATTCAGAATCCAGATTGAGAATCAGAATTCGGATTCAGACTTTGAATCCAGAATCGGAATCCGGATTTCAGAATCAGAATCCGAAAAAGTTACAAAAAAAGGTAAAAAAAAGTTACAAAATTTAGTTACAACCAAAAGTTACAAAAAGATTATTTTTGGTTACAAAAAAGTTACAAAAAAATATTGTCCTTTTTCAACCCCCTGGGGAAGGGGGGGGGCGTTAATTTTTCAACACCCCCTAGATGGGGGCATATTTTACATTATTTACGGTACTTAAAAATCACGAGAACGATGCAATTACACAATAACGTATAGGCAGTCACGTGATTACATACCAAATTAGACCCGGACAAAATAGACCCGACAAAATAAACCCGGGCACCTTACATTTTTTATGGCTTAGGCTTTAGGCTTAAAGCCTAGGCCTAAAGCCTAGGCCTAAAGCCTAAGCCTAGGCCTAAAGCCTAAGCCTAGGCCTAAAGCCTAAGCCTAGGCCTAAAGCCTAAGCCTAGGCCTAAAGCCTAAGCCTAGGCCTAAAGCCTAAGCCTAGGCCTAAAGCCTAAGCCTAGGCCTAAAGCCTAAGCCTAGGCCTAAAGCCTAGGCCTAAAGCCTAGGCCTAAAGCCTAAGCCTAGGCCTAAAGCCTAGGCCTAAAGCCTAAGCCTAGGCCTAAAGCCTAAGCCTAGGCCTAAAGCCTAAGCCATAAAAAATGTAAGGACTCATAATTTTTTAAAGGAATAAAATTTTTTGTTCAAAATAAAAATATACAAATAAAATTGAATTTTCTAAGGATCTGGGTCTATTTTGTTTAGCAGTGCAGTCACGTAGGAGGTGAACAAAGGGTGCAATTTTTCTTTAAAAATCGTTATTAAATGCCAAAATTTTGCTGTTTTTTAAAATTTCTTTCTTACCTATACGCAGGCATGTAGGCAGGATTTCCTGACGGGAGTGGGGCAATCGGTCAAAAATTGTAATTTTTCTTTAAAACATAAGGGTACCCTTTATTTCTTAATTTTTCATTCAAAATTTTCCGTGACGGGGGCAATTTGAACAAATTTTAAAAAAAAATTGGAACTAATATCGATTAGGTATCCCATTGAACGTGAAATTTTTCGAAAAAAAATTGGAACTACACACAATAGGGGGCCACCCACGTGAAAAAATTTTCAAAATTTTTTTTCTGAAAATGACCCCTCTAGGAGTAAAAACAGCGGGGAATCCGAATTTGACATTTTCGAAGCAAAAAACACTTCCTTGATTCAGGGAAGGCCTGTGTATTGAAGCGAAAAGTCGCAAAAATCGCATTTGTTATAGCCTTTTAAAAATTTATGTCATTTGTCATATGTCACTTTGATACACAAAATTCACGTCTGACCCATAACTCGACTCCTTGATGAGTGCTTGAATTGGCGTAAAATTGCGTTTCAGCACGCAAAAGCGCAAAAATATGCGAATGAGCGACTTTTTATTGTATTAAACACCATTTCTAGTGGTCACCCGCTACAGGTCATGACTTATTTACGATATACTTACACGGCTATGCTCATAATGCCGTTAAAAACAAGAACATTATTAACTAGATTATTAGTACTAGCAGAAAAGGATACATAACTATCATTATATTCATAAGCTACAACCAACACGGTACTGTCATTATACAAGCTTCGACTAATATATTTATTGCAATGATCTATAGGAACTTTTTTTTAATTTATATATTTTGCATACCTTTAAATGTTGGCGGATCTGGTATAGAATTGAACGATAGGCATGTAAAATTTCCATCACTAGAAAAGAGAGAATTGGTTTCTGGCACCAACATTGACCCATAGCTGGACCCATATCCATTAATATAACTATATTGATAATTGTAATATGTTCCTTTATATTCGTATAAGCTAAATGCATTCAAGCCCATTGTATCATAATTATAAATAGGTTGTCCAAAAAACTGACTACTCAATGTATCAAAAGAATCGCAATTATGATCAAAAGTAAAATTAGTTGTAGTATTAAATAAAACTTGCTCAGAATCCAATAGGTAATAATAATCTTCCATGGAGCCACCACACACAGTATAGTAATATACAATTTCTCCCGTTGGTATAAGAGAACTGTTAAGAAGAGTCGTTACATCTTGCAAATAAGATGTTGTTAAATTTGATAGTGAGAAGATGCCTTGTTTATTATTGTTATCGAGCTGTATTGAGATTGAATAATTTAATTGTAATAATCGATACGAATTGCTCCCAGGATCATCTTCCCTGCAAGTGTACAAGTATTGACAAATGCACAAGGATTGAGCATTATCATAGAAACAATTTGGCGTTGGATATGCGGAACATTCACTGTTAGTAGTATTCCAAGACTCTGTATAGTTGCACAAATATTGTTGTACACTCAACTCCGTGCATTTATGCCAAGATAATGTTAGATTAATGAATACAAAACAACATATAATAATTAGTAATAATCTCATTTTTTTTATAAAAGATGGGCAAATGATTATGAAAGAAAACGTCTTGTTTTATATAATCTCGATGTTCAACTATACATTAGTGCTATCGACGCTAATTAATTTTATAGATAAGACATACCTAAGTGGTTGAATGAGCCGGCAGTACCAGATAAAATTCGACTCGATCTTTAAAAAATTTTTGTCTGCTTATCGTTTTTATGTTTAAAATTAGAATGGATTTATTTTATTTGACCTTTGTGATTAAAAAACTATACTTCTAGTTTTTTCATTTTTTATAATGCATAAAGTCAAAATCGAATGAATCTTTTTGATGATTTTATAAAATAGATGAAAATTTTGGATTTTTGACAAAAATTTATATTTTTTCACTTACATTTTACATTGTTTGACTAAAAAAATATTTTTTTAGCAAAGAATGCTAAATTTTCATCAAGGCAAAGGCTCTACCAAAGTTAAGTTTGGTATTTTTTAGAGTTTTAGAGTCTTTGCTTTTCCGAACCTTTTTAAACAATATACTTGAACTACAAGGTGTTTCAGCGAATTATACTCGGTCATGTATGCCTGGCCGGAGTATCTATCATACTACTTTCATCATCAGTTTGGGGCCATCGAGAAAGAACTATACGAAGGGCCGTCGCCCGTCATGCTGCTACACAATGCCAAAAAATTTTCGAGGTGTCTTTGCTGAGCATTTTTTGGCCAATTTAAAAACGATAGGTGGCTCCAGAACAGTGGAAATCAACAAGAATTGTCTCACTTAAAGAAAGTGTGAACGTGGACGAATAATAGTAACAAATGGTAGTGAACGAATGGTATAGAATCATTGGATGTTTGTTAGTATAGAACGATGATCTGGTCGTTCATTTTTGTCTCTAGTCAATCAACGTAATGCCCAGACACTTCATCCGTTTTTGCAATGATATGTACGATCGGATTCAATTATCAATTCTGATCTCTGGCCAGCATATAGAATCTCCAATCTTACTTTATTACTTTAGGCCTGTTTTCAATGGTATAGCTTGTTAGTAAAATTGAGATTTCGGGGAATGGAAAAATTAGCTAGGAAATGGTTGACCACCTGTTGAAAACTGGAATCAAGCGCCACAAAATGTTATATTGAGCTTGGTCACCCACCTATAAAAATTTGCATAAAACAGTTAACTTCGAAAAGTTCCCTAATTTTTTACCCTAGTTGCGGACAAAGACGGCCAATTTTAAGCACTACCAAAAAATTTTCAAGCCAAATGACTTTATAAAAGTTGTAGCTTACACTCACAGCTTTAAATTGGTATATAAATCATGGCTTGTTTTATACAAATTTTGGACTAGGTTCTTTGTTGACTAACTGGAATATTTTTAGTTTCTTGAAGATTTAACGCCTCTTAAAGTGCCTTTTGAGTCTACATCTAGAGACTTTCTTAAACACAAGGATTAAAGGGGGTGTACTTTGTAGCCGGATCTCGAAAAAAATTTATTTTCACAAAAAAGACCCTATTAATTTGATGCGAGAAATCGATTGCGCGCATTCCCGAAACGTGAAAATGCTTCCTTGACCCTGATTCAGGGAAAATATAGATTTTTTAGACCTTTTTATACTAGTAATTGGTTTGAAAAGACATTTCTCCATCAACAAGCCTCGGTGATGCAGTGACAAAGCAGCAGCTTATTGCTCACAAAAAGTCTATCTGAAATGAATCTCAAGTGATAAAAATCCGGAGTAAATCGTTGAAAATTCTGATTTTGTTCCATAAAAAAGATCTGACAGTAAATGTTCAATATTTTTATGCAAAATAGACTTATTTTAATCAATAAATTCAAATTGGAGCTCGCTCGAACCATTTAAGGACAACTTTAAACGCTCAAGAAAGTGTTTCTTAAATATGTTGCGCGCAATAGATATCTTTTATATGATATTTTAGTGAAAATTAAACAATCTGAAGATTTCTGAAAAATCTTCAGAAATTTTACTGTAAAAACAAAAAATGCTCCATTTTCGTGAACTTTCATAATATCTGCAAAAATGGCAATTTTTTCCTGCCGAACTGATCCTTTAAGATATGTTTCGCAAAATATTGGCAATTTCTTCTTTTTCGATCGATTGAGACTGCTGATAAAATTGAGTACTTTCTAAATATTCCAATTTTGATCTCTCTTCTAATCTTCTTGTGCATAATTCTAGTGTTTCACATAAAACTGGCGAATATTTTGGCTTTATATATTTTTCTATAATTTCCACAAAGCTCGTTTTAACAATGTATTGCTGTATTACAAAGCCATAATCACCATGATGTCCTTCATGTCCATTATGGTGTAAATATGGTAGTCTACCAAGAATAATTTCCATTAGAGTTATTCCTAAACTCCAAACATCAGCACGTATATCATATTTCGTATTAGCATAATTAAAACGTTCTGGAGGCCAATATGCTACTGTTCCGACAAATGAACTGGCCAATGAGTTGTCGAGGATTCGAGATTCTCCAAAATCACACAGTTTTATTTCTCCACTAAATTTGGATTAATTAAAATCTGTTTCATGGTGAGATTCGGAAAGGCTGGGTGCGAGGGCCTAATGGCCAGGAGACTCTGGATGTTCACTTTATTAGCGCGGTTTCTTTTAAAACCTTCACGGCGAAATAAACTGGGAAAAAAGTTGAGACAACCAAAATTTTGCTAAAAAATGACTTCTTATAAATTAAATAACCATTTTAAAACATTTAGAGCACTTTCTCAGACTTTTTTTTTAAACTTGGAGCAATTTCTCAGACTTTCAGCAACATTTGGAAAAATTTTTTAAAAAATCAATTAGACTCAGGTGGGATTCGAACCTTGATATGTTAAGTCTAGAGGCTGACGCTCACCACTGCGCAATGAGGCAATTATAAAAATATTTTATAAAACCAGATATCATAGTTGTTTTCGGTGAAAAAATCAAAATGCAAAATTCCGAAACTTTCAAAGAGTGTTTAAATTTTTCGCTAAAGTCATTTTTCATGATCTTGGTGTCAAAAGATGCGCAAGAACCAGATAAATAAATCTTCGTACGCTTTTTTGATTTTTTTCACAAAATAAAAAAGTTTCGTTGATTAGTTGTCAAAAAACACATCTTTTTTCAACTTTTTAACTTAAGCCCATCCTAATAAAATGCAGCAAGAAATATCCTTCTTTTTAATTCCACGGCAGACTTGCTTTCTGGACCAAAAAAGACGGCATAGGGCTCATTTTTGACATATTTCTTTGACCTCGTTTATTTTGTATTTTTGAGTTATTTGAAAATAAAGTTGCCTGTCGGCTATTGGCATCGTTCCAAAATCTAGATCACCCCCTCTACATGTATGCTTATAAAAATTACATACCTGTAATTAGCAAGTATATTACTTGGTTTAATATCTCTATGAATAACTCCTTTATATTTACAAAAATTCAAAGCATCGACAACTTTTACAAAAACATATCCTACGAATTTTTCCGGGAACTTTACTTTCTTCTTATTATGTACAATTTCATACAAATCCCTTAAGGATAAATTCATTAATTCCATACATAATAAGGCTTGTCCATCCAGAAAACATAATCCATAAAAATCCACAATGTTAGGACTTTCAGAAAGCAGTTTCATATTTTGAATTTCACGTACAATTTGCGAGCGACCATAGAGTATAGTTCCACCATGGCAGTTTTGAGGTATTTGAAGAAATTTTATGGCTAACTTAGTTTTGGATGGTTTATGTAGGTATTTTTTGACTTGATGTCTAGCAGTTGCTATAAAAGAGTAGTTAAGAAATTATTATTTTTAGGGAGTCCAAAACAAAGTTTTAGCTCCGAGCAATATCTGCATAACAAGTTCCAAATTGACTTAACTCAACTTAATTTGACATGACTCTTGATTTGGTCCTGGAAGCAGAAACCCTGGTCATACGTGCACAACTCTCCCCCCTCCAATTTTGATTAGGGGAGGGGGTTCTGGCGGACATAGGCGATGCTAGGGAGGCCCATGAGGGCAATTGTCCCCCCCCCCCGGAAATCAAACAAATGTAAAATTTTTCCTAATGATCCCTTATGTTATGTTTTTGCCCAAAATTGTTTTCAAAAATTATACGGGCCCAACGTTGCTTAACTTGCCAGATCGGACGAGTTCGCTCCTTATTCACTTTTAAGAAAGTTTTTTGAATTATGAATTTGTACTAGCTTTACAAAAATTGAAATTTTCTGATAATTTTTAGCTTAAAAGGGGGGGGGGTAAGAATGCGGTACGTTGAAGGCCAAAAAAAATCTGTTTTTGAATTTTTGCAAAAAAATGACCTTACTACCCCTAATTTTATGCGAAAAATCGATTGCGCGCATTCCCGAAGCTTGAAAATGCTTCCCTGACCCTGAATCAGGGTGTGTATTGAAGCGAAAATATGAAAATTTTAGATTTCTCTTCTAAAAACCGACTTTTTAGACTAATTTCTAGGCGAAAAATCGATTGCGCGCGTTCCCGAAGCTTGAAAATGCTTCCTTGACCCTGATTCAGGGAAATAAGTATGTGTATTGAAGCGAAAATATAAAAATTTTAGATTTCATATTTTCGCTTCAATACACACTCTTATTTCCCTGAATCAGGGTCAAGGAAGCATTTTCAAGCTTCGGGAATGCGCGCAATCGATTTTTCGCATAAAATTACCCCTAGAAAAGTCATTTTTGCAAAAATT